>JARACY010001564.1:0-55763 GCA_029255725.1 Scrobipalpa atriplicella
TTTAAAAGCAAAAGTATTAGGCTGATTTATATACTGGTCGCAGCAAAATTTCAACCTTAGACAGGATTCAAGCCTGCGTCTTTGGAATACCGTTCCAACGCCATGACCGCTAGGCCATAACATTTGTGTTTGTCGATTTAATTCTCAGTATTTTAATAAGAAACATCAAATATTTAAACAATCAGTATGATGTACAAAATGCCTACTGCAAGTTTGATAAATTATCTTACGCGAATGGAGATATTTTGTGATGGATGAAATCATACCAGGTCGTACATAGTAACTTTTGCTTACATATTTTCAAGCATTAATTTTCCTATTTTTTTTTTGCATTTGAACTTATCTTTCATTCGATATGTAAAGCAGTGTATTCCACTCGGGTGTTAACATCAATAGCATACTCGTTTTCTAGGCGCCCGAGAGGGTATTGATGTATAACTACCCTTGTTGTGTAACAATCTACTATTAAATACAACGGTTGCTGTATGAGGAACTTTGATCAGCACTGGCGCGAAAATAGTTGCTTGTAGGGGTAGTTAAGTAGGTACCACATTTTTTTTGGCATGTAAAGCTATTATTTATTTACGATTTTAGCCCCTTACGAGCAAATATCCTCGCACCAGAGCTGATCAAAGTTCCCCATACAAAAACCGTTGTATTTAAAGGAGTTTTAATCAATTTAAAACTACTTTCATGCTGGTCTGGGAGAGATAGAAAAACATAGAATGTGCCAGCTGCATCTCCTCCCGGGCATGCTGTAAAAATCAGCTAAGGGATTTGAGGGTTTCAGTATTGTAATTTAGGCGATGGGCTGACAACCTGTCTGTATAGCAATATACAGATCTATCTTGAATTACCCTCAAAACTTGTCAGACGTGGTGGAACGACCTTTGTTTAGGTCGTTTACGCTCTGCCTACCCCATTAGGGATATAGGCGTGATTATATGTATGTATGTATGTTTAATCAATTCCGGCGCGTAAACAGTTCCTCTTATTTAGGGGAAGAGAGGACCACAAAAATAATAATTCAACACTGTTTCCACGCCAAGATTATAAGAGTAATAGCTTCCACTGTAATGTAAATATACTCAGGTTTAAAAATAATTGAATTCACTTTAAAAATAATAATTTAGAATTCAATTTAAAAATAATTTATTGCACGATAAAAGTTTGAATACGGGAATCTCCTCTTCGATTAATTAAGGGGACTGCACTTTAAATTAAATGGAAGCAGCTATAATAATAATGGCTTTACTATAAAATAATAACAACTTTAATTAAATATTTTCACTACAAACATAATGTTTGGCACTATAAAATAATAGCAGAACTATAATTTAATATTTTCACTATAACAATAATGTTTTGCACTACAAAGTAATATTTTCCTCTTCAAAAATAATAAATGCACTGTGACAGTGACAGATGCGTTTTTTTTAGTTGGTGGCACTGGTTGGAACTAGTCCGCAGCGGTTATTTGACTTTAGTACGTTGGTGTGATTACGCCTTAAAATTGTGTTTCGTTTTCAATCGAATTTGTTACAAAATAAAGTGAAATGGAACGTAATTAAATTCTAGTCGCGCGCGCCAAGATAGAATAGGTTATTTGCACGGATTTGACAGTTGGAGAGCACAAATCGACACAGTTTTCGGATATTTAAATTAATATACTTTTTACTACATTCATACACATCCACTACATACAAAATTAAATTGTAGTAAAATTCTATTACAGTAAAATTACTTTAAAGCTAAGCATAATCATCGTGCAATAAATTATTTTTAAATTGAATTCTAAATTATTATTTTTAAAGTGAATTCAATTATTTTTAAACCTGAGTATATTTACATTACAGTGGAAGCTATTACTCTTATAATCTTGGCGTGGAAACAGTGTTGAATTATTATTTTTGTGGTCCTCTCTTCCCCTAAATAAGAGGAACTGTTTACGCGCCGGAATTGATTAAACATACATACATACATATAATCACGCCTATATCCCTAATGGGGTAGGCAGAGCGTAAACGACCTAAACAAAGGTCGTTCCACCACGTCTGACAAGTTTTGAGGGTAATTCAAGATAGATCTGTATATTGCTATACAGACAGGTTGTCAGCCCATCGCCTAAATTACAATACTGAAACCCTCAAATCCCTTAGCTGATTTTTACAGCATGCCCGGGAGGAGATGCAGCTGGCACATTCTATGTTTTTCTATCTCTCCCAGACCAGCATGAAAGTAGTTTTAAATTGATTAAAACTCCTTTAAATACAACGGTTTTTGTATGGGGAACTTTGATCAGCTCTGGTGCGAGGATATTTGCTCGTAAGGGGCTAAAATCGTAAAATAAATAATAGCTTTACATGCCAAAAAAATGTGGTACCTACTTAACTACCCCTACAAGCAACTATTTTCGCGCCAGTGCTGATCAAAGTTCCTCATACAGCAACCGTTGTATTTAATAGTAGATTGTTACACAACAAGGGTAGTTATACATCAATACCCTCTCGGGCGCCTAGAAAACGAGTATGCTATTGATGTTAACACCCGAGTGGAATACACTGCTTTACATATCGAATGAAAGATAAGTTCAAATGCAAAAAAAAAATAGGAAAATTAATGCTTGAAAATATGTAAGCAAAAGTTACTATGTACGACCTGGTATGATTTCATCCATCACAAAATATCTCCATTCGCGTAAGATAATTTATCAAACTTGCAGTAGGCATTAAGTCAAAATATTGGTAGATTATATGTCTTTTGTTAATTTTGGGTTCAGATTCTGTTGATTTTTCCTTTTCTTCTTGTTTGTTAACGACTTGATCTTTTGATGTGTTCGTTTTTAAATTCTTGGCATGAATTTGCTCCTTCAGCTTTTTCTGATACTATAAAAAAAACAGGAAAAATTACTAAGACTAAGAGATTTCATTGTGTGTCTTGCATAATAATTATTTAAGTTCTGCAAGGAACTTGATTTCTTTGTGATTTCCGGTTACAACGCTTTGGTAAGAGTCTATAATACTAACAATTCGATGTTTTTTCAGGTATTTCACAAACAAGTCATCAAATTGAACTCTAATTTCTTCAGCACATTTATTGAAAAGGGACTCTTCGTTTCGATAACGTTTGATAATAGAATGAAATTCCTCTGTTTTTATAAACAAAATCTGAAACAATCAGACCATAATGCACTTATAATCTAGTTTAAAATTAGCGAAAATAACTATTTTCTACATTTAACATACGCACAATACCTGAAACCGCTCATTGGCCGAAAAAAGGGACATTTTGCAGATAGTAGAGTGCATATCGGACCAAAAGTGTTCTAGAAACCTAAATTTTATGTAACATCTAACTTATACTAACCTATAACTGGTACCGTTGGATTGCTTATGAATTTCTGATAACGAATAATTTATCAGTACACTGTGGTGTGGTGGAGGGGGGCAGGAAAGTCAATCAAAAATGGCGTACAAAGAAAAAAAAGCCTAAAAACATGCCTTGTGGGGTATTTAATCAAAGTCAAAGTCATTTTGATCAAAGTAGGTACTATGACGTTCCCTACTAGGATTGGCAAGTGCAAAATGCACAAATTGCACAATCCGCGAAATGTCATTTTATTTCGACCATTGTAAAACGATAACGTCATATCAGGTGTAAAGGACATTTAAGTACCAGGGTGTAAGGGACAACTTAACGCAAACTGATAAAGGTTGCTCAGTTCATGAAACTGAATAACTTTGACCAGGATTTAATCAATTAATCATCGAGATCATTTTAAATGGGAAAAAAAAAAATTCTTTTCCTGAAAGAATTTGATTTCAATTGCCAATCTACAAAAAGTCCCTTTTTTCCGGCCAATGAGCGATTTCGGTGATTTTAGATACACAATCTCACTCAAAAGTGTCCGCGGCAAAACAGACCTGTCAATCGAAACCAACGTGTTTTGAAATTCTATTTCTTTGTTTCTTGGGATAAGTTTAAATTTAAAAACAACAATCATAACTTTGTCACAAGTATAAAGTATGTGCAGTGCGGCTCGGACATTTTTTGGTTGGCGTTTCTTCGTGAATACCTCAACCTCGCTGGCGGCGGTGTATGTGCGCAAAGGCAGGCGTCGCAGGAACACAGAGCCCAGCGACAGCATCATGTTGTTGGGGAAGATCGTCCGCAGCGTCTCCCCCGTCTCGTTGTGGTATTCTGATTCCACCACGCCCTATTCCAGACAATTAACCCTAGAGATTTTGCCGCGTTCGGTACAACCTTAGAGCAACACGGCCTTCCGCCTTCCGGGCGAGCGGAAGGCCGTGTTGCTCTAAAGGTACAACAATCGTATTTTTTCGTACCTACACGACGCATTTTTGAACCGTTCGAATCGAACACTGAAAGCGCATACGAAAATCGTTCTTGTATGAAATCAATTTCTATCACACACAATTTTACAGTCGTACAAGGATCTTTTGGCGCGTGGGTGACATTGACAGCACAGATTACCTAGTATACTCGTACATGTCCGTTAGGTTATGTATACTAGGTAATCTGTGCTGTCAATGTCACCCACGCGCCAAAAGATCCTTGTACGACTGTACGTATTTTTGAATCAGTTTTTTTATATACAAAGAGTCTTGGCGTGAAAACAAGTCCTTCAGCCGAAATCATTGAATCAGTAGAAATCTGTGTTGCCAATAAAGTCTAAGGTAAGATTCACACCAACCGGCTTCCTTAGGGAAAGTTGTTCAGTTTCATAGGTAGATTCACACATTCATCGATGCATATACCCTTTCTGTTACACTTTGTATACAGACTAACAAAAGTTTTAAAAAAAATCACGTCTCGTAAATTAAAAGTTTAAAAGCAAAAGTATTAGGCTGATTTATATACTGGTCGCAGCAAAATTTCAACCTTAGACAGGATTCAAGCCTGCGTCTTTGGAATACCGTTCCAACGCCATGACCGCTAGGCCATAACATTTGTGTTTGTCGATTTAATTCTCAGTATTTTAATAAGAAACATCAAATATTTAAACAATCAGTATGATGTACAAAATGCCTACTGCAAGTTTGATAAATTATCTTACGCGAATGGAGATATTTTGTGATGGATGAAATCATACCAGGTCGTACATAGTAACTTTTGCTTACATATTTTCAAGCATTAATTTTCCTATTTTTTTTTGCATTTGAACTTATCTTTCATTCGATATGTAAAGCAGTGTATTCCACTCGGGTGTTAACATCAATAGCATACTCGTTTTCTAGGCGCCCGAGAGGGTATTGATGTATAACTACCCTTGTTGTGTAACAATCTACTATTAAATACAACGGTTGCTGTATGAGGAACTTTGATCAGCACTGGCGCGAAAATAGTTGCTTGTAGGGGTAGTTAAGTAGGTACCACATTTTTTTGGCATGTAAAGCTATTATTTATTTTACGATTTTAGCCCCTTACGAGCAAATATCCTCGCACCAGAGCTGATCAAAGTTCCCCATACAAAAACCGTTGTATTTAAAGGAGTTTTAATCAATTTAAAACTACTTTCATGCTGGTCTGGGAGAGATAGAAAAACATAGAATGTGCCAGCTGCATCTCCTCCCGGGCATGCTGTAAAAATCAGCTAAGGGATTTGAGGGTTTCAGTATTGTAATTTAGGCGATGGGCTGACAACCTGTCTGTATAGCAATATACAGATCTATCTTGAATTACCCTCAAAACTTGTCAGACGTGGTGGAACGACCTTTGTTTAGGTCGTTTACGCTCTGCCTACCCCATTAGGGATATAGGCGTGATTATATGTATGTATGTATGTTTAATCAATTCCGGCGCGTAAACAGTTCCTCTTATTTAGGGGAAGAGAGGACCACAAAAATAATAATTCAACACTGTTTCCACGCCAAGATTATAAGAGTAATAGCTTCCACTGTAATGTAATATACTCAGGTTTAAAAATAATTGAATTCACTTTAAAAATAATAATTTAGAATTCAATTTAAAAATAATTTATTGCACGATGATTATGCTTAGCTTTAAAGTAATTTTACTGTAATAGAATTTTACTACAATTTAATTTTGTATGTAGTGGATGTGTATGAATGTAGTAAAAAGTATATTAATTTAAATATCCGAAAACTGTGTCGATTTGTGCTCTCCAACTGTCAAATCCGTGCAAATAACCTATTCTATCTTGGCGCGCGCGACTAGAATTTAATTACGTTCCATTTCACTTTATTTTGTAACAAATTCGATTGAAAACGAAACACAATTTTAAGGCGTAATCACACCAACGTACTAAAGTCAAATAACCGCTGCGGACTAGTTCCAACCAGTGCCACCAACTAAAAAAAACGCATCTGTCACTGTCACAGTGCATTTATTATTTTTGAAGAGGAAAATATTACTTTGTAGTGCAAAACATTATTGTTATAGTGAAAATATTAAATTATAGTTCTGCTATTATTTTATAGTGCCAAACATTATGTTTGTAGTGAAAATATTTAATTAAAGTTGTTATTATTTTATAGTAAAGCCATTATTATTATAGCTGCTTCCATTTAATTTAAAGTGCAGTCCCCTTAATTAATCGAAGAGGAGATTCCCGTATTCAAACTTTTATCGTGCAATAAATTATTTTTAAATTGAATTCTAAATTATTATTTTTAAAGTGAATTCAATTATTTTTAAACCTGAGTATATTTACATTACAGTGGAAGCTATTACTCTTATAATCTTGGCGTGGAAACAGTGTTGAATTATTATTTTTGTGGTCCTCTCTTCCCCTAAATAAGAGGAACTGTTTACGCGCCGGAATTGATTAAACATACATACATACATATAATCACGCCTATATCCCTAATGGGGTAGGCAGAGCGTAAACGACCTAAACAAAGGTCGTTCCACCACGTCTGACAAGTTTTGAGGGTAATTCAAGATAGATCTGTATATTGCTATACAGACAGGTTGTCAGCCCATCGCCTAAATTACAATACTGAAACCCTCAAATCCCTTAGCTGATTTTTACAGCATGCCCGGGAGGAGATGCAGCTGGCACATTCTATGTTTTTCTATCTCTCCCAGACCAGCATGAAAGTAGTTTTAAATTGATTAAAACTCCTTTAAATACAACGGTTTTTGTATGGGGAACTTTGATCAGCTCTGGTGCGAGGATATTTGCTCGTAAGGGGCTAAAATCGTAAAATAAATAATAGCTTTACATGCCAAAAAAATGTGGTACCTACTTAACTACCCCTACAAGCAACTATTTTCGCGCCAGTGCTGATCAAAGTTCCTCATACAGCAACCGTTGTATTTAATAGTAGATTGTTACACAACAAGGGTAGTTATACATCAATACCCTCTCGGGCGCCTAGAAAACGAGTATGCTATTGATGTTAACACCCGAGTGGAATACACTGCTTTACATATCGAATGAAAGATAAGTTCAAATGCAAAAAAAAAATAGGAAAATTAATGCTTGAAAATATGTAAGCAAAAGTTACTATGTACGACCTGGTATGATTTCATCCATCACAAAATATCTCCATTCGCGTAAGATAATTTATCAAACTTGCAGTAGGCATTTTGTACATCATACTGATTGTTTAAATATTTGATGTTTCTTATTAAAATACTGAGAATTAAATCGACAAACACAAATGTTATGGCCTAGCGGTCATGGCGTTGGAACGGTATTCCAAAGACGCAGGCTTGAATCCTGTCTAAGGTTGAAATTTTGCTGCGACCAGTATATAAATCAGCCTAATACTTTTGCTTTTAAACTTTTAATTTACGAGACGTGATTTTTTTTAAAACTTTTGTTAGTCTGTATACAAAGTGTAACAGAAAGGGTATATGCATCGATGAATGTGTGAATCTACCTATGAAACTGAACAACTTTCCCTAAGGAAGCCGGTTGGTGTGAATCTTACCTTAGACTTTATTGGCAACACAGATTTCTACTGATTCAATGATTTCGGCTGAAGGACTTGTTTTCACGCCAAGACTCTTTGTATATAAAAAAACTGATTCAAAAATACGTACAGTCGTACAAGGATCTTTTGGCGCGTGGGTGACATTGACAGCACAGATTACCTAGTATACATAACCTAACGGACATGTACGAGTATACTAGGTAATCTGTGCTGTCAATGTCACCCACGCGCCAAAAGATCCTTGTACGACTGTAAAATTGTGTGTGATAGAAATTGATTTCATACAAGAACGATTTTCGTATGCGCTTTCAGTGTTCGATTCGAACGGTTCAAAAATGCGTCGTGTAGGTACGAAAAAATACGATTGTTGTACCTTTAGAGCAACACGGCCTTCCGCTCGCCCGGAAGGCGGAAGGCCGTGTTGCTCTAAGGTTGTACCGAACGCGGCAAAATCTCTAGGGTTAATTGTCTGGAATAGGGCGTGGTGGAATCAGAATACCACAACGAGACGGGGGAGACGCTGCGGACGATCTTCCCCAACAACATGATGCTGTCGCTGGGCTCTGTGTTCCTGCGACGCCTGCCTTTGCGCACATACACCGCCGCCAGCGAGGTTGAGGTATTCACGAAGAAACGCCAACCAAAAAATGTCCGAGCCGCACTGCACATACTTTATACTTGTGACAAAGTTATGATTGTTGTTTTTAAATTTAAACTTATCCCAAGAAACAAAGAAATAGAATTTCAAAACACGTTGGTTTCGATTGACAGGTCTGTTTTGCCGCGGACACTTTTTGAGTGAGATTGTGTATCTAAAATCACCGAAATCGCTCATTGGCCGGAAAAAAGGGACTTTTTGTAGATTGGCAATTGAAATCAAATTCTTTCAGGAAAAGAATTTTTTTTTTTCCCATTTAAAATGATCTCGATGATTAATTGATTAAATCCTGGTCAAAGTTATTCAGTTTCATGAACTGAGCAACCTTTATCAGTTTGCGTTAAGTTGTCCCTTACACCCTGGTACTTAAATGTCCTTTACACCTGATATGACGTTTATCGTTTTACAATGGTCGAAATAAAATGACATTTCGCGGATTGTGCAATTTGTGCATTTTGCACTTGCCAATCCTAGTAGGGAACGTCATAGTACCTACTTTGATCAAAATGACTTTGACTTTGATTAAATACCCCACAAGGCATGTTTTTAGGCTTTTTTTTCTTTGTACGCCATTTTTGATTGACTTTCCTGCCCCCCTCCACCACACCACAGTGTACTGATAAATTATTCGTTATCAGAAATTCATAAGCAATCCAACGGTACCAGTTATAGGTTAGTATAAGTTAGATGTTACATAAAATTTAGGTTTCTAGAACACTTTTGGTCCGATATGCACTCTACTATCTGCAAAATGTCCCTTTTTTCGGCCAATGAGCGGTTTCAGGTATTGTGCGTATGTTAAATGTAGAAAATAGTTATTTTCGCTAATTTTAAACTAGATTATAAGTGCATTATGGTCTGATTGTTTCAGATTTTGTTTATAAAAACAGAGGAATTTCATTCTATTATCAAACGTTATCGAAACGAAGAGTCCCTTTTCAATAAATGTGCTGAAGAAATTAGAGTTCAATTTGATGACTTGTTTGTGAAATACCTGAAAAAACATCGAATTGTTAGTATTATAGACTCTTACCAAAGCGTTGTAACCGGAAATCACAAAGAAATCAAGTTCCTTGCAGAACTTAAATAATTATTATGCAAGACACACAATGAAATCTCTTAGTCTTAGTAATTTTTCCTGTTTTTTTTATAGTATCAGAAAAAGCTGAAGGAGCAAATTCATGCCAAGAATTTAAAAACGAACACATCAAAAGATCAAGTCGTTAACAAACAAGAAGAAAAGGAAAAATCAACAGAATCTGAACCCAAAATTAACAAAAGACATATAATCTACCAATATTTTGACTTAATAAGAAATATTCAAAACTGGAAATTTTTTAAAAATATCAAGGAATCAGAATTTTATAATAACCCAGAATCAAAGTGAGTTTAAAATGATGTAGGTACTGTTTATTTACTTTCTCAAATCCCAGCGTGCATCGCGCCAGGCCTCTCTACCTCTTCCCATCGCCATAGGTCTTAGCGTAGATCGGAGTCCATTATTTGGAAGCGGTCTATTGCGCAGGATATAATATTTAAGTGCGTAAGTGTACGCGCAAACACAGATGCACTCTTTCGTCCTTACTCTCGTTCTTCAGTGGAACGGAGAACCACTACGACTGGAGAATAGACGGATGCAGTGTCTGGCCGACGATTGCTCATGAGATGACCTCTATCGTCGCCCTCGGCATTCCACAATGCCTTGCTGTCTCGCCGCATCCGCCAAGGTCCAGTGCTAATCAGCGTGGGTTGCCTTCTGCGCCGAGACAGACTTCGAGCTACTAATGCGGGAGGCATGGATCCGCATCAGACCTTTCTACCGGAACAGAAAAGGTCCCCCTCGACCAGGTTTAGCCCGCGAGCTGATGCGGTTTACCGGGATGTGGCCGCTGCGAGCACTGCAGCTTCTTGGAGCCAGTGGCGAGAATTGCAGGCCGCCTGTACCTGGCGGTGCCCCACCCAATAGGGTCGGCTGGTGCACCTAATCGCAAAACAGACGCCCCACTACACCCCCCTCTGCAATACAACCCTTCTAGAATACAACTCTCTAGAATACAACCCTCTGCAATTTAACCCTCTAGAATACAACCCTCTACAATACAACCTTCTACAATACAACCCTCTAAAATACAACCCTCTGCAATACAACCGTCTGCAATAACCTGTGCAACACAACCCTCTATCATGCAACCATTTGCAATACAACCCTCTACAATACAACCCTCCGCAATACAAACCTCTGCAATACAACCCTCTGCAATATCTACAATACAACCTTCTACAATACAACCTTCTACAATACAACCTTCTGCAATACAACCCTCTATAATACAACCCTCTACAACAAAACCCTCTAAAATAAAACCATCGACAATACAACCGTCTACAATACAATCCTTTTCAATATAGCCTTCTACAATACAACCTTCTACACTACACAGTACAATACAGTTCTCTACAATACAACCCTCTACAATCGCTATCGACCCCCTGTGCAACGCGAGCCGTCGCCCAAAGTCACAGAATATATAATAGTACCTACTCCAAAGTGCCTCTGCCTACTTAGTTAATATGCTTAGGTTAAGATAGTTTAGTAAGGTTCCTACTAAAAACCAGCGCTTCAGTCTTTGACTGGAGCAATACGCTGAGTAGGAAACCTTTTCGGTATCATGTGTAACTGTTAGGCTATTTAGTTTTTAAGTTGTCTAATTGTTATTACTGGTACTGAATAAAACTTTTATCTATCTATCTATCTACAATACAACCCTCTATAATATACAATCACCTTCAAGACAGCCTTCTACAATACAACTTTCTACACTACAATACAGCTCTCTACCAGTGTTGGGCAAAAAGTAATCCCGATTAACGATTACCCATTACCCATTACATTTTGTAACAAATTACATTAACGATTAACCATTACTGTAATCCCCAAAAGTAATTATTACTTTTTGGGATTACAGTAATGCTTAATCAAGTAATCGCATTACTCGATTACTTTTGGATATTATTTTGATTGATTTGGCTGCTATGACTGATTTAACAGATTGATGATGATGATGTTGCTGCTGATGATGATGATGATGATTACGATGATGACGATGCTGCTGATGGTTATTATTATTAGATTTATAGAGAACTTTTGGTCGGATATGCACTCTACTAAATCAGTTACCTACAGCAGCGCCCATGCGCCCCCCGTGCCCCCCCCCCCCCAGTACAGTACCTAACCAAAGTGCCAACTGCCGAGTGCAAAGTCCTCTTACTGCGACACAAAATTTTAGCAGAGACCCATCGATTGAAAAGTAATCGAGTAATTAGATTAATTTTTGTAGATTGCAGTTACTTGTTATGTTTACTTAAAGTAATGGCGTTACTTGTAATGGATTTTTGGTAATGCCATTACTTTGAGTAATCATTACAAGTAGGTAAGTACATAATTGTAATGCGATAAACGATTAATGCCCATCACTGCTCTCTACAATACAACCCTCCTCCTATTTACAGTCGATCCTTAGACCAATTCAAACACACGCTTTCTAATCTGAAAATAAAGCATTAGAAGAAGCATTTTTGGATAATCCAGAGTAACGCGTTTGTTTGTAGGTGGACGCGGCGATGGCTGGCGTTCCGAGCACTCACTGTGTTTATCAACATCTTCGTTGACGCCGTTTTTGGTATGATACTTTTACAAATAGAGAGAATCATTCATTGCCTTAAAAAATAAATAATATCATTAAAAAATTAAGAGCAAGTAAAAGTGAGTAAAAGTGTGTAATAGAAACTGCTCAATACAATTGAATATTTGACACGGCTTACTTGTTTGTTGTGAGACAAGGCTTGTGCCTCGACGTTTCGACCATATACGATGGTCTTCCTCAGGAGCTCGGAGTTGACACACCACCGCACGTCAGGTGTGTCAACTCCGAGCTCCTGAGGAAGACCATCGTATATGGTCAAAAGCAGCCACTTTCAGTCGCATGATCTCCAAAGTAGTAACAAGCAAATTACAAGTCGTCGCCGTTCCGTAACTGTTACTACGCGTCGCGACTGTGTTGGCTTTGGTAACTAAGTGTGGTAATCGTGTATACACAAGGCGACCGAAATAAGTTTCAGTAACAATGTATGGTTGCTGTGTACACACATAACTACAACGTTACTAGATTTTTGCGTACACTTATTTTCATAAACTTTTGCGACCAAATTGTAACTAGTGTATACACTAGTTTTATTTTCAGTTCTTGTGTGGTCATTGTGTAGTAATTGTGTAGTAACTGCATAATTGTAATTAATATAGCGTGTGGTAACGTTCCGTAACTGTTTATAAACAAACATCTGTTAATATCTCGTGTATTTGAATGCAATTGACATTTTAAGTGCTTGCTTCTCAAACTGTACTGATAGTCCATGGGATGCTCGCCCAGGGGGTACCAATTTTCTTTTATACAGTCTTCTTCTTCTTCTCAGTCGTACACTCTTGACAGAGTGGTCGTGGTTGCTCCGATGTGTACTAAGTTGAGGTCTCTCTTTATACAGTAGTTGGACATAATTATAGGGATGTAAAAAAACTATGCCTGCCATCTCTGAGTGGCAGCTAACAAAAATGGCGGCCAATTAAAGATGGCGGATATTCGAAAAAAATGGTTAACTTTGAGTGAATATTTTTTTCTTAATACCGTAGTTAGACAGGCTTATAAGAATGTTAAAAAACCTTATTTCTGATCTCTAAGTAGTATCTGATAAAAATGGCGGCCAATCTTAGACAGAAAATGTTGATTTCCATAATATCTACTAGGTATATCTCAAGAACTGTTTATCCGATTAAAGTTTTTATTTTTTTATTTTTAAGGTCTTACCATATACCTTAAATATTGTCTTTATACTGTTCCTGAAAAGAAAGCCGTTAATTAGTTATTTAAAAAAAAAATGCAAAAATTCACTTTTGTAACTTTTTAATTATTGTTTTTATACAAGATTTATTGGTATTTATTGTTAAAAAATATTTTTGCTATATACTTTAAGAAATTGCCTTTAATTTGATATATATAACACCTTTAAGTTTTATTTTCCAGTTGTCCATGGGTAGACTGTTTTCCGTTCGTTGCAAAATTTCTATTTCGCACTTTTTCCTAGTGCGTGGCCAATACAACACATTGTTTTCGAAGTCAATCCAGGTATCTGGCGCAATGGAAACAAATTCCGATCCACCTTCTGTGGTTTATACCACTGAAAACGGCATGGTTGGAATTCTGGATTTTAGTTATGGACAAACTTTGAGATTCGCTGTAAAAGAAAAAATACAATGGCACCATTTTGAAAATTTAGTAACAAGTAGACACAGGTTGACATAAGTAGACACAATTACGTAACAATGTAACCAGTTCGCGACTACAATTTTTTCACAAGGTAAAATCTATTTTGTTTTTGATTTAGCTATTTTTCAGTTTAATTTTGCATAAGTAGTAGAATTTTAGCATCAAATATGTCTATATTTAGGAAGAGAAGCTTTTGATAACTGGAAATGTAGAGATTTCTTAAATCAAAAGGGAGCAATCAAATTACTTAATATGAGTTTATCAATCAAATTACAATTTCGAGGTGACCCTTTGGCATATTTCAAACTATATTGCCTTATTACACGACAGTTTTAACTTCCCACGTATATTTTATGTATTCAAACTTCTAAATATCAATAAAATCTAAATAATGTACTTACTCAGGCAAACAATGATGGCGAAAAACTTAAAGTTTTTTAAACTGTCACTTCAAAATGACGTCCTCAAGTTAAGAGCAATGAACGAATGATTGAGTCGGATTGAGTGAATGTTTTCTAAAATCTGGTTATAAACTGAGAACAAAGTGTACACACAGCGACGTAACCGTGTGACCAAAATGCGACTGTGTACACTCGTGTCCATTCTGGTCACCAGGCCTAAATTGGGAAGGAACAACGACCAAAAATGCGACAAGAATGCGACTAAACACAATTAGTTACCACACATTTGTGTGGTAAATGAGTAGTAACGGTTACCAATAATGGCTGCTTGGGGTGTCAAATATTCAATATGAATAACACTTGTTTATCGTTTAATAATAAAATGCTCAATACAACTTTAATAGAGCTACAAGTTAGGGCTTATGCCCTAACTTGGCTATCTTAGAACTTTCCATTAGGGAGTTCCGATGGCTATCTGTCGGCTCCATTATGAGACCTTCGTAATGTGAAATAGAAATTGCTCTATACAACAAATATAACTAATAGCAACAAATTGCTGTTTTTAGCGACCGAAAAAGATGCTGCTGGTGTATGGATGTATTACTTGCGGGTAGCGTGCGCCTGCGTCGCCGCGATTGATATCGCATTCAAGCTACGCGTGAGTAGAATCACGCATTATTTCAAGCATTCTAGATAAAAAATTGGCAAAATTATAGATTCTAAGCTCCGAAGAATCACCTATCTCAAAAGAAGAAAGTCTGTCTATAATTTTGGCAAATTTTTCATACATTAAATTCTAGAACTATTACGTGTGTCAAGTGACACGCGATACGTTTCACGTGTCTTGTCGCATGTCGCGTCGCGTCTCGTGTATCGCGTGTCACATGTCGCGTCGCGTGTCGCTTATCGCCAGAGTAAGGTCAAAAATAGTTCTACTATCGATTTTATTATGAATATCCCATCATTTTCACATCCATTACGTCATTCATTCCGGATTCCGGAGGATGGTCGCCGACGACGGGGAAGACCGTAGAAAATGGCCAGACGACCTGGGTGTTTTCGGTACACAATGGCCAACAGTCTGTAAAATAAATAGAGACGCGAGATAAAGGGGAGGCCTTTGCCTAGCAGTGGGACGATCTGTAGGCTATAAAAAAATGTAATTCATGATGCAACGTAAGTAGGTACCTACCTAAATAAGGTACCAGCAGTATTATCCAATGGTACTGTCAAATGGTACAACTGGTCCGGCGGGTACTCTTTAAGTTGCCTTTTGACTTGGTCGGTGGGTTAACAAGCAAAAATAATACCTAGTGTATCAGCTATGACAGCTGAGTTGGCCACTAATCTGGCAAAAGCTGAATCTAGGAATAGAATCCAATCACAGATGGAAGTCACTTTGTGGAAAATCAGTATCCTCATTCAATCCCCTAGAATCCCTTAATTATGTAGCCAACCCCAAAAATCGGGAAGAGACTAGGAAGATGATGAGGTTGTTGTTTCAGCTGCCGTATTATGACGAGCGAGGACTGGTGATAACTGGTTTCCGGCAGTGTGCCATGCACTACCTGACGCGTGGGTTCTGGGCGGACGCAGGCGCGCAGGTGCTCAGCACCGACACCGTGGTCGCCCTGCTGCGGCTGGATCGCGTGTCGGGCCGGTTGATGCAAGCAGCAACATTCCTCCAGATATATCTACTCACCGGCTATTTTAATTACCTTGCTGATACACCTTCGGCCAGTTTTACAACTCTTATGGTGAGTTTACAGGGTGCCAGCTTCCCATTTTGATAGGGGTTGCTCAGTCAATGGAACTGAATGGAACAGAACAGTTTTCTCAAGAAAATTCATTTCCCCATACAAAATTACCACCTCCATCAGACAATTTGAATGGGGAAGTTTATCTGAAAATTATTACAGAATGATTCCTATCGCAGTTTGCGTGACGCTTAGCCTTACACTATTAATTTTATTCTCTTACGGGCTGTTTGATAACTCCTCCGATTCAGAACATTTATGAAGGGGGTGGTCACGTATCTCTATTTATACCTAAGACGGGTATCGCTGGATTCGTCGTGATCTCCAGATGACGAAATGACACGTCTTAGTTTCGAAAGCCGGGGCTAAGTAGTATTTATGACGTCATAAAGATGGCGGTACAAAGAATTTCTTTATATTTATTATAGCATGCCTTGTGGGAAATCAAATGAAAGAGCTTTGTGAGTAGATTACAAATACAGGGTGTTTGGAAGCTAGGTGCAAAGCTTGAAAGGGGTGATAGCTGAGTCCATTTGGAACATTCTGAGCCATACATGCCTTAAGCAAAGTCTGATAATTTATATTTTTTATTGCTATTTTAAGATTATTCCCCTAAAAACCCAATTTCAGGTGGTTAAATGCCAACTGTGTCCAAATTAAAGTAGTTTATTTGTTTATTTTTTTATTTGCAGGTATGCTAGTTGCTAGATGTGTATCAAACTTAGAGCAACACGGCCTTGCGCAGCGGAAGGCCAAAGCGTGAAGTATGGATGGATGTGTTATGCTGTCGAAGGCTTTTGAATAGTCCACGAATGCTATACGGGGTGTAAGGGACAGCGTCACGCAAACTGATAGGGGTTGCTCAGTCAACGAAAGTGAACAACTATCTTTGGGTTTTTTTTTCAGGAAACGAAAAAAATAAATTGCTTTTCCATACAAATTGTCTGATCGAGGTGGTCATTTTGTATGGGAAAGTAAATTTTTTTTTCATCTCCTGAAAGAATTTCCTGGTGCAAGTTGTTCAGTATCGTGGACTGAGCAACCCCTATCAGTTAGAGGGACGCTGTCCCTTACACCCGGTATAGAGTTTTTTAGTTATTTCCACAGCATTATGCCCTATGGAATTTTGCTGTGGGGCCGCGCTGCTGACATTGATTCAATTTTTGCAATTATACCTACAAACTCAGATTTCATGATTCCCTAACCTCAGAGAATAATACCATGTCAATTTATTTTTGAAAATATTATGTATGTAAGGAAAAGTGCAAGTTTCTCATGATTCTTCTTCATTGTGATATTATATTCTTTTGTAATAGACTCGCTTGTGACTTTTGGCCCGTATTTATAATCAGCTCTCAAGAGTGACAGCGAGTTTGAGTTCGTATCAGAAATGTCATTCCAGTACAAAATTACCTGTCAAATCCGCACTCAATATTGCTCTCAATCTTGAGATCGCTTTATAAATACGAGCCTTAAAGTGTTCTTAGGCCCGTATTTATAATCAGCTCTCAAGAGTGACAGCGAGTTTGAGTTGGTATCAGAAACGTCATTCCAATACAAAATGAACTGTCAAATCTGCACTCAATATTGCTCTAAGTCTTGAGATGGCTTTATAAATACGAGCCCTAGGAATCTATTTGGAAATAAATTTTTTGACTTTGACTTAGTTATTCAGAGATAAGTGACCGCTAAAACGAGACACTTTTGGCTGAAATCCCACCTAACTAATAAGGGCGGCGAGTATTTTCTTGCCAGTTCACCTGTGAATGTGATAAATTAAACCATTTTATGACAACCATACCATTTCAGATCATCTTTCCATTTCTGATTAGTTGGTTACTTAATACTTTCTTAACTCATTATTCATATACTCGTAGATAGTGAAATGGCACCTGGTGGCGATACTTCTAGTGGCGTATGTGTCGACGAGCATGGTGCGTCTGTGTGTGGACGAGCAGCGGCGGACGTTGCGGCGGCAGTGCTGGGCGCCCCAGCGGTACGGGCTGTTGGCAGGCCAGCGGCTTAGCAGCAGCGACCTCAAGCTGGTGAGTGCATGTGTGTGTTTTTGAGTGTGTGTGTGTGCTGGGCGCCCGAGCGGTACGGGCTGTTGGCGGGCCAGCGGCTCAGCAGCAGCGACCTCAAGCTGGTGAGTGCATGTGTGTGTTTTTGAGTGTGTGTGTGTGCTGGGCGCCCGAGCGGTACCTACGTGGTGGGATTTGAACCACGACACCCGCCTATCCACTACACCATCGGGCTCAATCAGTCGTACACGAGCACATATTGTATTTCTTTTTGTTTTGTTGGTAGATCATTGTGTCAGCAGTGGCGGCGGCTCAGAGTGCTCTCTTGAACACCCAGACGGAATCGTTTGATCTGAGGCCGCCTGTGGACTACATGCTGCCGCTGGCGCTGGTCAACGGAGCCATGATGCTCTTCTGGTGGTGAGGCTCGGAGTGCTCTCTTGAACACCCAGACGGCGTCGTTCGAGCTGACGCCGCCTGCGGACTACATGCTGCCGCTGGCCTGGTCAACGGAGCCATGATGCTCTTCTGGTGGTGAGGCTCGGAGTGCTCTCTTGAACACCCAGACGGTGTCGTTCGAGCTGACGCCGCCTGCGGACTACATGCTGCCGCTGGCCTGGTCAACGGACGGAGCCATGATGCTCTTCTGGTGGTGAGGCTCGGAGTGCTCTCTTGAACACCCAGACGGTGTCGTTCGAGCTGACGCCGCCTGCGGACTACATGCTGCCGCTGGCCTGGTCAACGGACGGAGCCGCCATGATGCTCTTCTGGTAGTGAGGCTCGGAGTGCTCTCTTGAACACCCAGACGGTGTCGTTCGAGCTGACGCCGCCTGCGGACTACATGCTGCCGCTGGCCTGGTCAACGGACGAAGCCATGATGCTCTTCTGGTGGTGAGGCTCGGAGTGCTCTCTTGAACACCCAGACGGTGTCGTTCGAGCTGACGCCGCCTGCGGACTACATGCTGCCGCTGGCCTGGTCAACGGACGGAGCCGCCATGATGCTCTTCTGGTAGTGAGGCTCGGAGTGCTCTCTTGAACACCCAGACGGTGTCGTTCGAGCTGACGCCGCCTGCGGACTACATGCTGCCGCTGGCCTGGTCAACGGACGAAGCCATGATGCTCTTCTGGTGGTGAGGCTCGGAGTGCTCTC
The DNA here is from genome assembly GCA_029255725.1 of Scrobipalpa atriplicella. Lineage (NCBI taxonomy): Eukaryota > Metazoa > Arthropoda > Insecta > Lepidoptera > Gelechiidae > Scrobipalpa > Scrobipalpa atriplicella. The sequence continues at coordinate 19,231 of JARACY010001564.1, forward strand.
TTGAACACCCAGACGGTGTCGTTCGAGCTGACGCCGCCTACGGACTACATACTGCCGCTGGCCTGGTCAACGAAGCCATGATGCTCTTCTGGTGGTGAGGCTCGGAGTGCTCTCTTGAACACCCAGACGGTGTCGTTCGAGCTGACGCCGCCTACGGACTACATACTGCCGCTGGCCTGGTCAACGAAGCCATGATGCTCTTCTGGTGGTGAGGCTCGGAGTGCTCTCTTGAACACCCAGACGGTGTCGTTCGAGCTGACGCCGCCTACGGACTACATACTGCCGCTGGCCTGGTCAACGAAGCCATGATGCTCTTCTGGTGGTGGAGTTGGAGCTAATCATCACCATCGTATTGAGATTATAATAAATGCGACATGGAATGCGGGAATGTCATTCCACATGATAATTGCAGTGAGGTTCGTCATCACTGAGAGCAATCGTTCGCGAGCAACTTGCGCCCGCATAGATTAGGTATCTATAGACGCCCATATGATACCTAAGTATGCGCGCGCAAGTTGCTCGTAACTTACTCATGTGATGTCGAGTAGGTGTATGTGTGTTGGTGTGCAGGTTGGTGTCGTGTTACCTGGTGGCTCTACTGATGCTGGGCCACCGAGGGCAGTCGCTGTTCACGCACAGAGTGGCGCAGCTGAGGGCCTTCCTGCGCGAGGAACGCGTCGACCCCCATCTCATACGGAAGACTATGGACCACTTCGAATACTCCCGGAAAAGGTTAACTACTCCTATATTTAACAAGTCACGATACGGAGCATAAAAGTTGGAATTCTACGTATTAGGATATCACAGAATAGAAGACTTTTTTTCAAAGAAACCTTCATGCAGAAGGCGTTAGACCGATCATCGTGGAGACTGGAGATCTTTGGGGGAGGCCTATGTCCTGCAGTGGGCGTCTATCGGCTGAGACGACGACGACGACCACGACATCGACGACGATATATAATCTGTCGAGGTGAAAATGAGCCTTATAGCTTTCGTATAAGGTTGAAATAAAATTTTCAAGACAATCATGTTATTTTAAGTAAACGGAACCCTACATATGGGCGTGTTCGATACGCTCTTGGCCAATTTTTTATATTATACGTACAGTACAAAAAAGTGTGCATCTTTAGAGAAAATTGAAGTTCTGGTTTTAGTCTAACCTATGGTCTAACGTTAGTTATTGTTAAATAACGATGAAAAACACACCATCTTTCGAGGCAGATTGTGCAAAAACTATAAGAAATCCCCAACGAATCGATATCAGTATCACTTTCCCTTCACCTACTCACTCATGGTAGGTATGGGTGGACTCTCTTACCTTGGTATGGAACTTAGGTAGTTTGAATTTCTTCATTCATCAAAGTCTATGCTGAGTCTGAGTGCCGAGTGCTTCAGTCACTAGGTACACAATCCGTTGGTACTGAATTACCTCATAGGTAAACACTTAACTCTCTTGGTTTGCAGAACCGCAGGAGTAAACATGAACGTGTTGGTAAACGAGAGAATGGGAGCGATTTTCAGACAGGATTTAAATTATTATTTTTATAAGAGGTAAATAATAACAAAATCTTGTACCTATCTCTTCCGCCAGCGATAAGCATGAAAGAGTATATATGTTACAGCCAAAGTGATTAATCTAGATATTATATATAATATCTGGTCATTATTTATAATGTCTGCTCAATTTAGATTAAGTGATAAATGACACAGAATTAATCACTTTAACCAGCTATTATATATAATATCTTTGAAGACTTGGATCGGAAAATCGCAAGTAACAACGATCTTATATAATGTTGTTATAATACATACATATAGTCACGCCTTTATCCCTAATGGGGTAGGCAGAGCGTCAACGACCCAAAGAAAGGTCGTTCCGCCACGTCTGACAAATTTTGAGGATTGTTTAAGATAGATCTGTAGGTATATTGCTGTAGTGACAAGTTGTCAGCCCATCGCCTAAATTACAATATACTAAAACCCTCGGATCCCTTAGCTGGTTTTTACAGCATGCCCGGGAGGGGATGCAGCTGGCACATTCTATGTTTTTCTATCGCTCCCAGTCCAGCATGGAAGAATGTTGTTATGACCACTAAGAGTAGGTAGTTAAGACCGAATTTTGCAACCCTAAAAATTCCCGTAATAAATAAAGAATATAATATAATTAACTTCAAGGAAGCGAAAAGTACTGGAGAGCAGTGAATATTATTATTAAATCAGTGTTTGATTTAAAAAAAATCCGCAGAATTTATACTCCTCCACAAATTCCCCAATCAGTTTGAAATTTCCCTCATTTTGAGGAGTTTCCCAAGAATTGACAACCCTGTTCACTCGCATTATGTGGGCAAGTCGAGCTACTTACACGATGTACGATACGATGGGTCGAGTCGAGTAACACTTTACTCTCTACTCAGATCGCACCGTGTAAACAAGGCATAAGGCAACTGTCAAAAAGAAAATAAACCGGCGGACGAACAATGGTTTTTGTGAAAGAGGATAGAATGACAGAGTGTGACATTCTGATACACTGATTAGAGAAAGTCGCTGCCGCCGCTAGCTCCATTTACTCTTCTGTGAGCAGCACCGACTTGAAGCTGGTGAGTGCGCGTGTGTTATATATTATTATTATTAAATAGTATAATTAAAAACCTAGGGTAGCTAATAGGCCCGTCTTGTCAATTATTATTATCAATAGTACCTACTAATTACCACGACACAAACTGAACAACTAAATGGAGCGCTAGCTCCATTTACTCTTCTGTGTTCTGATAGGAGATGAAAAAGTGGAGCAAGTGAAAGAGTTTGTTTATTGAGGGTCATTGTTTAACAGCAGAGAGAGAGAGTGATTGCTGGTAACATGGTGAATGGGGCGTTGCACACCTTTATGAATAGTCAGAAGGTGTCCAAAAAGGGCTCGTTTGGCTGTGCATAGAGGAGTGTCATTCCCAACACTTATGTATGGTAGTGAAAGTTGGGTATGGCAAAAAAGACATGAAAGTAGAATAAATGCGGTAGAAATGAGAGCGTTAAGAAGTATGATTGGTGTGAAACTGAGTGACAGAATAAGAAATAGCGTGATAAGGGAACGTTGTGGTGTGAAAGAGGATATAGTGACAGGTATAGAAAAAGGAATGCTGTGGTGGTTTGGTCATGTTGAGAGGATGGATGAAAGCAGATAAACTAAACAGATATACTTAACATGGGGAGTGTGAGTGGGAACGTTGGATTGGAAGGGGAAGACCTCGACGAACGTTCCGCGATCAAATCGGAGACGTTTTAGAAAAAAGTCAGGTCAGGAGTACCCCAAACCGACGATCGTGCATGAAAAGATTGATGAATACGTAGATGAAGCGAAAGAAGTTTACAAGGATCGTAGCAAGTGGTAGGATGTGATCTCTGCCTACCCGGGAAAGAGGCGTGATGTTATGTAGGTATGTATGTAACTCCCATTACCTACCCATTAATTGACGAAATGAAATACCCATTAAATGAAAACAAATTCATTGGAGCGGGCGTTTAAGCGGGCCGAGTGGGCACTGATCGAGCCTGACGGCGGGTAGGTCTGACGGCGTGTGTCGTGTGCGGCAGGAGCCTGCATGCGGCGGACAAGCTGCTGCGCGGCGGCGGGCTGCTGGAGCGGCGGCTGGCGGCGCTCACCAGCGAGCTGCACCTGCTGGCCGGCGCGGACGTGGCGCGGCAGCACTGCCTCAACGAGCACGTGTTCCTCGTGCACCGCGGACAGGTGCAAATTTCTGACGGACCACACCTTCTGCATGTACTTACTAAGGTCTTGATTTATCGTTTGTTTGTTTCTGTAGAATAGTCCTGAAAACCGCCTCCTCAACATTTTGATTGTATGGATAAAATAAGATAAGATAAGATAAATGTTTATTTGCTTGAATACATGTTGTCTGTTTACACAAAGATTTTAAAAACTATAACAGAGTTTCAATGTATTCGACCGAGTATATTCGGTGTGCAAGCCAGCACGCTCAGCCACGTGGACCTGACGCTCGTGTTGCACAGGGTTCTCTGTTCGGGCAGCTACGCGGGGGGGGCGGGGCGCTGCGGCCGAGCCGCGTCACTGCCAGCACCCTCAGTCACGCTGACCTGCTCGCCATCACCGTCAACGATTTCCACAAGGCCATCAACGATGACGTAAGTACCACCACTAACAGCATAGATAATCATTAGGTAATCGTACTAACAATAAATGCCTATCCCGAAAATAAAATAAAAATCATCATGATAACTTTTCATTTAAGTACCTACCTTGGCCTGGCAGGATGGATAAACCGGTCTCATGACGGTCGCTCATATCCTCATCGGTCATCAGACTAATGACTCGGACTCATAATAACTCCTCTAAGTCAGCATATTTTCGATACGCGTTTAATTTTACGAATTAACGATTCTAGGTAAGGTTGACAATTGCCGATAATCCACAGTCCGAATATGATTTTATGGCAGTGAAGAAAGTTATTCCCGAGGACCCGTACAACAGCATTCAGTTTATACTTCGAAAAAGCAAAACCATAAAGCTTCCTGTAAGTATTCTGGGCTTTGTCTAGTCAGTAGTGAATGTAAGCAAACATATTCCAACATCGCCTGTTTCGTCATCGCGCTATTATTTCAAATTTTCAACCACCGCGCTGTCACTTCGACTACCGCGCTGTCACTTCGACAACCGTGCTGTCACTTCGACAACCGCGCTGGTGGCATAAAGGGTGGGAGTTGCGGTAGCGGACGGCCAAACGGCTGTGGTACCACCGCGCGTGTTTGAAATCTTTCTTACTATTATTATCCGGCAATAGTAACATTTTGACTGTTTCAGGGCATGAAGTCAGCGGTGCGCGCGGACGAGAGCGCTTGGTACGCGCGGTGGCTGGTAGCGGCGTGGGTGGTGGCACCACTGCTGGGCGCCGCCGGGACGCTGCTGACGCTGCTGTTCAGCCGCGAACGCAGCCGCCCGCGCCCGCCCGCCGCGCTCGTCGAAACACTGCACGCGCTCGACTGCTTGCATCTAATTCACGTCGTCACGGACTTCTTCACGGTACATTCATTTACCTTCACTTTGGCTTGATTACATTACACGAAGTGTAAGGGACAGCTTTGTTTGAGGTTCATCAGTCAACGAACCTACCTGAACAACCTTAAAATTATTTTTCAGAAAAAAGTAGCTTTCCCATAATAGAACAGTTATTGTCTGATAACTGATGAGTCAGACAAAGTTACATTTTAAGCCATGTACGTAATTATAGTTTGTTTTATATTTAATTTCAGATGCGACTTGTGGTGGACGCTGACCAGCTCCAATGCTTGTACCAATATAAAACAGCAAGAAGGCTCAAGTCCTGGCGTTTTTATTTTGATTTGATGTCATTATTCCTGCCAATGCTGAGTTTATTTTCCCACATATATTTTCAAGTCGGACGATTGCTAAGACTACATTCTATATTCCTATATTACAATCAATTTTGTAAAGACTTTCAGGTAAGTTGATAGTCTCTTATTAAATTAATACGACATGAGAAAAAGTTGATGGAAGAGAATGAAACGAAAGAAATTTGCAAGGATCGTAGCAAGTGAAAGGGAAAGATATCTGCCAAATTATTGCCTAACCTCCCAAAAATGGGCGTGATAATGACCTCGAAAATTGGTCGGAAACACGATTCAACTATAAAGACCATGTCTGTCATTTTCTGTTGCGAGAGAACAGAAAGAGACTGCCGAAACCAAAATCCCTTGTTTCTGAACGCATTATAATTGACAGGATTAAAATGAGTGCGATCCCTTTCGGTTCTCTCATGACAGAAAATAACAGGTGTGATTAATTTTAGTTAGATTGTGATTCCGCCGAATGAGTAGTTGTGATGTCCAGAAGCGGACGACGTCGGTTGTGATCCGCGCGGCGCTGGTCGCGCTACTACTGCACGCCGTAGCTTGCGGGATGCTGCTCGTTTTCTGCAGAGCCTATGAGAATTCAGGTATTAACTAGTCAGTTCATGCGGTATGCCATTTTAATTTAAGATAAGTAGATACAACAAATTCTTGGTTGTTTGTTAACTCATTCGCGCTTCAACCACTGGACGGATTAGGATGACACTTGGTCTCTTCTTTGTCCTAGCCTTTTCCCATTACTTGGGATCGGCTCTCCTCGTTCTAAAGCGCCATGTTTTTCGGTCCTGGGTTGTCAAGTTGTCAACTTGGGCTCGTTCGAAATCCTATTCGTTGTTATAGTATAGTGGACCTCCAGGTGGCTAGTGGGCGACCTCTGCCTTTTTTATTGTTTGGAAGTGCCATGGCTTGTCTGAATAAGTGACTTTCGGGGCGTCTCATTACGTGCCCGCACCATCGTAGGCGGTTCTCCGTGAGCCTGTGATGGGTGCAACTTTGAAACTGCCTCTGATGTGCTCATTTCGCACATTATCAAGTCTAGTTATACCGGCGGCCCATCTCAGCATTTTCATTTCACTCACGTGTAGTTTTTGTTCATGAGCCTTCGTTATAGCCCAGCATTCAGCACCGTATGTCATTGTTGGTCTAACAGCTGTTTTGTAGACTTTACCCTTGGTCTTAATGGGCATTCTCTTACCACAGAGGACTCCCGTTAATGCTCTCCATCTCTGCCAGGCTACATGCATTTATTCTGTGGGTGACGTCGTTTCACCCACACGTGACGTGGTTTCAATATTGGCGTCTGCTGTAAGCATCGATCCAAGGTACTTGAACTGGTATACTTTTGGGAGTGGCTCTGCTTCAATGTGAATCGTATTCGAGATGTTGGTATTACCACAAAATATACATATTTCATATTTATTTATTGCATTCACATACTTAATTTACAATAGCTGATCAAATGTTAGAGTTAGTAGGTAGTACATGACCCTGGTAGGGTATCGCAATGTTTACATAAAACGTGTTTATTATATTACGCATGCATTTACCATTAGATGTGTTAGATTATTGTATTAGATCCTACAAATTAAGTGAATACAGATTCGATAATGTCCTATCCTTATAAATTAAGATTACAAAATGTGTTATATAAAAAAATCCTATTATAAATAATGTCAGTCAAATTTAAAATGTAAAAATAGTATAAAAGTAAGACAGTAAAATATTATAAAAATTCATGCTTGGTCAATTTAACCATGTCATTAATATAAATAGTCAGTTTGTTTATTTATTTAATTTATCTTTTTCAGCGTCATTCAAAAATTCGTATACTTCATAATTATTTCCAGTAGTTGTATCTTTCATTTTACTTTGGTTTTTGAACGAGATAGGTGTTCATTTTGGCTTAAGTTTTACGGCCGGTTGCACCAGAGCGTTAGCACCGCCGTTGGTCCTTCCTGTTGGACTCTTCCGCCACCATCTCTTCTGCTTACTCTAGCCCAAATATACAGCACTGACGTCGGCCTCGCCTCCAAATACGTTAGAGAAGCCCGGCACCGGGGTTTGATAACGGATAGTGTCCTTCTCCGGCCTGTTGGTCCGCGCGCTATTTTATTTTGACCTCACCCTCTATATCTGGCGGGCATTCCCCTATCCGCCGCCTGGGGACGCGTTCTCTAGGGGTGAGGCTCCCCCGAGAAACACAGGATGACACTTGGTACACAACACATCATTATAGATTAGATCCTGGAATACGTTTGCTACTTTACACCGCGAGAAAATCTTCATTTCCACGAGAAAACTCATTTAACGCGGGTGAAACAGCGGGCGGAAAGCTAGTGTTTATTTTTTAAATTGTCAGGAAACTTTAAATTATAATTCAAGATTTCTTTAGTATTTTTTTAACTGTGGAACTATTTTAATTTTTGTTTCAGGCGTAAAGTTTCCTCCTCCAATGGAGAAAGGAATATCTAAAAAGTTTATTGACATTATAGACTTTACAATGTGGCAATGGGTGGATCAACGAAATCAGTCAGGTAAAAACTATGAGAATCAATTAAACAAAACATTCATTATGGCAGCATTAGTTTTTTTTATTAATTTTTATTAATATGAATTTAATAAACATCTATCACACAGGTAGTAACTTTAAAATGTCAATAAGCATAAATTAGTATAAGAATAGCATGATAATGACTATAGTAGGTACAGACAGTTAGGTGAAAAAACTAACCCCCAGCACGTATTCTTTATATTATAGTCGTCTACTAATACAACTTAGATGGCAGTTGCTTTACAACATCACCTACCCACGCAACATAACAAAGTCTGTGTTGAGACTAAACCGATTTTCAATTTCATCGGTCAAACAACATTATCATACGGGGTGTAAGGGACAGCGTCCCGCAAACTTATAGGAGTTGCTCAGTCAACGAAACTGAACAACTACCACCAGGATTTTTTTTCAGGAAATGAAAAAAAAAATTTGCTTTTTCATACAAAATGACCACCTCAATCAGACAATTTGTATGGAAAAGCAAAAATTTTTTTTCATTTCCTGAAAAAAAATCCTGGTGATATGTGTTCAGTATCGTTGACTGAGCAACCCCTATCAGTTTGCGGGACGCTGTCCCTTACACCCGGTATATTATGTATCAATAGCGTTACGGTTATGACATCAGGCTTTCAATCTTGAGTGTAAGGGTTCGATCCCTGCGACTCGTTGTTAATGGTTTTAAGATTTATTTTAAACGAACAAATATATATCGATACTTTTTTTTATTTCTTAGTATTTTGTGTAGTGAAATGGTTTATGTTATGTTATTTTCAAGAAAAAATATTGAACAAAATGAAACACCAGTAAAACCTTAAGATTTATATCTCTTCTTATGGTTTTATAGGTGTTTTTTAGGGTTCCGTAGTCAACTAGGAATAGGAACCCTTATAGTTTCGCCATGTCTGTCTGTCCGTCTGTCTTTCTGTCCGTCTGTATGCCGCGCCCCCTGAAAACCTTAGTTTTTCATCTATTACCATGAAATTTGATCAAGATAGATTATAATGACGCAAAACTAGAAATGTAAAAAAATAATTCAATAATATTATTTTTGGACCCCCTCCCATACAAGTGAAAGGGGGGCAAAAAAAATAATATTTTTTTGCAGTTTATTGAGTGGGGTATCGTTAGACAGGTCTTTTAATAAAAAATGGAGGTGTCTTTGAAAAAAAAAACTCTAAAAAATTTCTGCCTCGAGATATTTGCATTCAAAGTTGCAATATTTGTCACAAATTTGTCCCAGTTTTATTATATAAAAAAAACAATGTACAGAATTCACCTCGTCTACGATTTTATTAATATGTATAGATATAATTATCTTTGTAATATACCCGCTTGTAACTTTGTAAAAGTGTTCTTATGAGTCTATTTGGAAATAAATGCTCTGCCTTTGACTTTAACTACTCAATAGACAAGTTGATGTTATCCACAGCAAAAATCACATAATGTAGGTTAATAAAGATCTTGATTGCGTTGTTTAGTAGGTATACGGTGTTTGTTGGTTGACTTGGTTGCAGGTTGCCCGGTGACGGTGCCGAAGCACGCGCAGGCCCACAGGAGGGGCGCGCACGCGGGCGAGCACGACGTGGCGTGGTACCTCGTGCCGCGCGCGCGCGCAGCGGACTACCTGGTCGCCATCGCCGACGCCATCTCCATACTCACGAGCACCAACTTATTCCTGGTACTGTATACAGCCAGATATTTCATTTTGCAATAAAATTAAATTAAAAAATTTAAAAACCCCCGACAAACTATCCTTTAAAAAAATATTATATTGTTTAAAACAAATATAGACCAATTCATGCGTCGGTGAGGGACCGCTTTGTAAACAAATATGTAACCCTATGTCAATAACTATGAAACCTTAAACAGTATGCAGAATAGGTAAGAGGTTTAAAGCATTTAACTTATGAAAGTAGAGTTTGTGAATTTAATCCTACGTTAATTAAACATCGAATTCATTTGTTTACAAAGCGGTCTCCCACGACGCATGGATGGGTTACATTTGTTTTAAACAATTATTTTTAACTTTTTAAAGGATAGTTTGTGGGGGGTTTTTAAAAGTTCCATCAAAATCGATCCAGTAGTTTTAGAGTAATGTGGTATGATGTCTTCATCATATATAAAACTCAAATTCGGAAAACGGCCATAACATAATTTTTGATCAGCTCAACAGATATTCATAAAATATAGCTAAGAACCATCCCGGTAAAATTACCTTTCAATTCAAATAAAAAAAAAACCGCATTCAAATCGGTCAACCCGTTTGAGAGCTACGATGCCACAGACAGACAGACATACACAATTACACACATAGCCGTGAAACTTATAACACCCCTCGTTTTTGGACGTCGGGGGTTAAAAAACTAAGAGCTTGTTTAGTACTTAACAATCTTAAACCCTTAAAATTTCTTTGATAATGAAAAATCTCGCTGCATACCATACATACATACATATAATCACGCCTTTATCCCTAATGAGGTAGGCAGAGCGTAAACAACCTAAACAAAGGTCGTTTCGCCATGTCTGAGATCTGTATATTGCTGTAGTGACAGGTTGTCAGCCCATCGCCTAAATTACAATATATTGAAACCCTCAAACCCCTTAGCTGGTTTATAGAGCAATTTACAACGTCATTACATATTTTTTATAATATAAAAGCTTGTCGCGAGATTGCTTAAAACTTGTGTAGATAAACAAACAAATCACATACTTAACCTCATAACCTGTGTTAAATCTCGCGACAAGCTTTTATATTATAAAAATTATGTCATGACGTTGTAAATTGATAGTAAAAGTTTTAAAGGAAAATTTTATTTTATTCTTTTTAGCGCATTTAAGATAAAAGCTTGTTTTAAAAAGTATTTTTACTTATAATGTTTCATAGGAAAGTCAAAAAATATTTTCTTTTCTTGAAAGAATTTCCTGTTGAAAGTTGTTCAGTTTCATTGATTGAGCTACCCCTATTAGTTTTCGTTAAGTTGTCCCTCATGCTTGGTGTTTTGATGTCCTTTACACCTGATATTTCAATGAATTCGGCAATTGGCTGTTGCGTGTTTACCAGTCCGCGAAATGGTTGTTGTAAAATGCTCAATGGCCGAAATGAAAGGACAATTCGGGGATTGCGCGTTTTGCATTTGCCAATCCGCGAAGTGTGCCTTTTTTCCGGCCAATGGGCGATTTCGGGGATTGTGCGAAACATTATATATAGAGGTCAGTGTAAGAAATGGACCCTTCCTTGTGATTGATGTTTTCGGATAAGATGAACCCTCGTAAGATTAACTTTTTCCTACGTTCATAGGATATAGGATACCATACACACATAGGATAGCCTAATTAAAGGAATCACATTATTTTGCAGATGGTCACGGTTACAATGGATGAAATATTGTACGATCTGTTCGTACATCACTTGCTTTATTTAGTAAGGCTTTGGATTGGCAGCCTGGTTATCATCACCACTTACACCAAGTTCCGAGAAATGTACGAGTTCGATTACAAAGTGGACACTTTGCTGAAGTATATGAAAATTAATAGTATATCAGATAGTCTACAACAAGCTGTCAGAAGATATACATCTCTCCTCTGGCGGCGATCTAAAGGTAGGTAAAGAAAAAAGAAGAAAGAATGGGACGAGTTGGGAATGTGCGAACGAGTTGGGAAAGTGGGACGAGTTGGTCAGGTGGGCCGAAACGCCCGAAGCCCCGGGGGGGGGGGGGGGGGGGTTGTGTCCTCGTATAGTATAACTTTCCCATACACCCCGTATAGTTGATTTTAACACCCTGTATAACTTCCCCATACACCACGTATAGTTGATTTTAACACCCTGTATAACTTCCCCATGCACCCCGTATAGTTGATTTTAACATCCTGTATACATACATACATATAATCACGCCTTTATATGGTAGGTAGAGCGTAAACGACCTAAACAAAGGTCATTCCGCCACGTCTGATAAATTTTGAGGGTTGTTCCAGATAGATCTGTATATTGCTATTGTGACAGGTTGTCAGCCCGTCGTCTAAATATAGGCCTCTGATATGATTTCTGTAACGACCACTATCAAAGACTGCGACCGGGACCGACGGCTTAACGTGCCCTCAGTCCGAAGCACGAAATCTCATTCTTCCTGTCAATCAAGTGATTCAGCCTACATTGTCCTAGCCAAACTGGGGAAAGTCTGGTGGAATGCAGCGCTATTTTAACGTAAGTCGCGTTGTGGTTGCTCATTTTGGTTTCTGGCAATTTCTTCTATACCATTTCGCGGTGTGGTTGAATTAAAAACGCAGTCTGGCATTTCGTCAATACCACTCCGCGGATTGGTCGTTTTACATAGGTACCTGCCAATGCCAAACCCCGAATTTGGCCATTGGCTTTTCCGCAACATTGTTTTTCTAAACCTTTTAAAACGCTCAATGGCCGAAATAAAAGGACATTTCGGGGATTGCGCGTTTTGTATTTGCCAATCCGCGAATTGATCCTTTTTAAAAAAAAAAATATGAAGTAAAACGACGAGGAAGACGATAAATAAGTTAGATAAGACAACGGCAACGACGCACGACGACGGCAACGACGCTGGTTTCACTAAAACAAGGCTTAAATACAATAAAGGAAGATGAAGGTACGAGTACGACGCAATAAGAAATACGACTACGACGACGGCGATGGCAGCATTCTATTTTGATAGTATATCTAAGTTTTCTGGTGATCCTAAGGGTATTTTGAGATTTAATTAATTCGGGACGGTTACGAATCGGGCCCATTATCTTGAAATCAACCTTCATAACTGCCGTTGGGTTACGCTTTAATTCGCCAAAATAAGTAATTTTTGGTTTTGTCACAGAATATATAATAGTACTAGGGTTTTGTATTTTCTTAACAGTTAACATTTTACCTTAATTCACAATTAAAAATATGAATGTGGCTTAATTTCTCAGCAATCCTTACCTATTTTAGCTTTATCATACATCATAATGAATTTACCTATTTTAGCTTTATCATACATCATAATGAATTTATCATTTCATTAGCCACCCTCCGCTCTGATTTCCATACCGCCACAATCATAAAATTCAATAGCTTTCCTTCGGCACTAGTAGGTACCGTCGCGATACCGCTTCTATCTCGCGCAGTATTTCTCATGCAGTCGGAATTCCACAGGAACAACGTTACCACTTCGTGCTACGCTACGTAAGAAGTTCTGGAAGACTGGACGTAGGCTTGAATCCCGGCCAGCCAGAACCAGAACCAGGGGAGTGAAGTGCTTGATGAGGGACTAGTGTAATTAGTGACCATACCACTTTTAGGCTCGAAACCCATGTTTCAATGTTGTTAAGTTAAATAAAGTTTTAAATATTAGTGTATCTGTGCTTTTATTTATCTCTAAAATAATTACCACGACAGTAGTGCGTACCTGTAGGTAGCAGGACCAGTGTCGCTCGCTGTAGATGCACCTCTCCTTGCAGGCAACGAGATCCCGTCGCTGGCGTACGCGGCGCCGGCGTGCCTGCGACAGGACCTGTTCTCGTCGTTGTACATGCACCACCTGCGCGCACCGCCGCTGCTGAACGCCCAGCCCGACTACTTCCTGCGTCAGCTCGGCGTGCGCATGAAGAAGATCGTCCTCTTCCCAGGTAACATATACGAGTACTTTTTAAATCTTTAGATATTCTTCCACTGAGACATTAAGGCAGCTATGTTATTTTATTGGAATAATTTAAAAAAATTGTTCCTGTTTTGCAGGAAAAACTGTAGTTCAAAAGGGCGATGTTATTCAAACAATATATTTTATTCATGAAGGTGAAGTAGAGAAGTGGCTTACCGATGAAAAGTAAGTTTTGAATTAAAAAAATGTATTATTTAGTGGATAGGTGCTATTAATTTTAAATAGGCTTGCACTGAGCTCTAGGCCAGAGGTGATCATGATCAGATCAACGCGATGATCCGAGGGCCCCCAGAGCATCCAGTGCAGTCTCACTTCCCAGTAGCCACACACAGGCAGTTTTGTTTGGTTATTTCAATCTTGTAATATTTCTTTGGATAGTATAGTATGTCGTGGCTTATCGACTCTGGCAATTTTTTCTGGTAAACAAATTAAAATAAGTAAATATTGGTACCCGGTATGTATTTTACTATGACTTTGACTTTCAGCGGAGAGAGCCAGCTGGCGTCGGTGCTCACCACCAACATGTACTTCGGCCTGCAGCCCGGGCTGCTGCTGCGCCGCCCCTACACGTTCTCCTACTGCACCCGCACGGTAGGTGCGAAATAAAATTAGTAAAATTACTATTATCAACTAGCTTTCTGCCAGCGGTTTCACAATTAATTTTTTCGTAGGAATGATGTTGATCTGAAAATCTTTTAACTACAGGTGGTGGAGTTAGTGTACCTTAGCTTGGAGAACTGGTCTGACCTCCTGGACAGCTACCCCGATATAAAGCGAGACATTTATGCTAAAGTTACTACGATGCGGAAATCGACGCCTGATTTTACACATGCCATTTTCAAGACAGTGTAATTTTGATTATTACCCCCCCATTTTATGATTGAAGAAATAACCACAGTCAAAATAAAATCATGTCATGTAGGTATTGTAGTATTTGTACCTAGTGTAGATCCATGTAGCTAGAGAGCGCGAGTCGTCTGAAAGTGCCCACGTAGGTACATAGATTACAACAACAAACTATAAATTATTGATTGATTTTGTTAATGCTTTAGTTGCCCGAATAAAACAGACTTGTAAGTTTTTTTTTGTTTTCGTGTAAGTAAATGTACTAGTAGTCCTTCCAACCGATTTTCGGCGATAGCGGCCAATCTCCCAGAGATCGGCCAACTGCGCGGGACTAGTTTTTAGTGCCCAAGTGTTGGTTGCGTAACACACAAGTGCGCTCTTTATTCCTTCAATCTCTTATTCTGATGGGACAGATTGACTGACACAACACAACCAGAGAGAAATCAGGCGCAGGACCGACTATTTACATGCCCATCCGACAGCATCATCTTACTTTTCGAACAATCAGGTGATCAGTCTGCAATGTCCTAACCAAACTAGAAACAACAACACCACAGTTATTGTCCTCCGCCGGGAATCGATCCCGGGACCTCCAGGTCGTGAGCTCAGACCACTAGACCACGGACGCAGTTGTAAAGTAAACTAAACGTAGCGTAGTGTCGTTGCAGGTAGCAGTTTGTAATATTATAATATTCTCGGTTCCGTACGAATCCATCCGTCTGTCACCAGGCTGTATCTCATGAACCGTGATAGCTAGACAGCCTTCTTCTGGTAAAGCCTTTTGGTATCTGTAACTGCTGTAAACACTGAATCATGAATTGATAGTGCTTAAAATACTTATACATCTGATCTACCGGATTTTCGATTAATTGCCTTTTCAGTGAGTACCTATTGATTTTTTATCTGATGAGGGCGCTGTCGGCAACTGAGAGTCGTTCTTGAAACGTTGGGTCATGCAGTATTGCTGACGGAATTACGTAACATTCTTATATTTTATGCATTTTGGCCTAAATTTATCTTTGTGTTCGAAAAGTAATACAGTTATTATTTTGGTGAATGTTATTTTATTTGTGATCAGAGATCTGTACGTAGTTCCTGGTATGGGTTTAGAAAAATTGGAAGACTGTTCTTATTTAAAATTTCCCCACTTGTTTACATAAGCCACGGAAGGGGTACCTAGACCTAGGTACGTATACTTTCGCCTAATCGCTTAGCGTCCGGATTGCTCAACAGTACCTAGTGTGGGAGAATTCATGCTCGATCCCATACATCGGAAAGTTATTTAGAATTTGTTTTTCTTTTCTTTTGGGTATTGGTATTTTAAAGTTTATTTGGCCAAATATAGTTGTTTATTTTCTTCTTCATAACGCATAAAGACGTTTCACCTAATATCAGAATTTTTTGTTGGTATAAATGAGTTTAAATACCAATAAATACAAACTCCTTATAATTTCCTTTACTTTGATAGGTACCCCACGCGATAGGTTCCGTAGTTTTTTTTTATTACGGACTTACCACTTTGGCGCCAAAAATCCGCCATATTGATTTTTAAAAATCAGGAGATTGAAGACCTAGTGGCCGACTGAACCTAACATCATGGGAGAAACGAAATCCGCTAGACTCCGTTGGCTTGGCCATGTAACAAGAATGGAAGAGGATCGCGCAGTGAAAAGAGCGTATCGGGGAAAACCAGAGGGAAGCCGACCCGTTGGGCGCCGTAGATACCGCTGGAGTGACGAGGTGCAGAAGGATCTGCAAGAGTTAGGAGAAACCGACTGGCGCGAAACTGCTCTCGACAGGGATCGCTGGAGGCTCGTAGTGTCGGAGGCCAAGATCCACTACGGGTCGCTGAGCCAGCGGAGTAAGTAAGTAAGTATTGATTTTTAAATAATAACACCTATCTAAGAACACTCGGGCAAATGGGACCATGGGACCATTCTAGTTAGACAGGATCAAGGAAGCTCAGTTTTACGTATACGCTAGGGAATGCAAACCGGTTTTACCGTTATTCGAAAACCCGGGTTTTTGTGATATTTTAAACGATAAAAAAACTCGTTTTTTTTTGCCACATTTCCGGTTTTTCGATGTTTTCGGGTTTTTTTAATGGCAACACTATAGCACAGTCAAAGTGACATTTGTGAAACGAAACTATTTAAAACCTCCTACCTTTTCAATTTGTCTGAATTTGTCATCATAATTTTCATAAAAGGGATGTTTGTTTCTATAATTTAATCAGTTTTAGCTATTTTCAAAGTATAAAATATAGAATTAAAGTAAATTTATCGTAAATGCACTAGAGTACAGACAGTTCCTACAAATACTTTAAAAAGTAAAATATTCTTTATAGTACGGCGGTTAGCCGAAAAAACTTGCACTCTCGCGTGATGGGATGAATGGGTCTCAGACTAGTTGTACACATCCTAAGATAAATATGTTGCCCTGGTGGGTACACTCTATGGGTCTGCAGGCAGGGTCAGTTAGGTTACTATAGGAGCAATTACAGTATTTCAATGATATATGAGTGGTGCTTGAACAAAGTTTGGAGCACACCCTGGTCAAATTCACATCGCGGTGAATAAAATCCAAAATAGCGGAAAACAAGATGGCCGCCATACAAAATAAAAAGGCGAATATCTTCTAAACGATGAGAGATAGATGGAGAGTGCTCGAATAAATGTTATAGGGAATGATAGTGCGTAACTTTCGGTGATCATGAAAATCCAAGATGGCGGATCCAAAATGGTGCCTGATAAAAAAATGCTCCGATCAGGCTGCAATTTGGATGGTGAGAGTTCATTGTAATACTGATTCGATATTTATTGTTCGTTTTTCAAATCCACCGTTTTTCAAGATTGCTGCCATACAAGGGTATTTTGTATGAAGAACTTTGATCAGGTCTGGCGTGGAAACAGTTGCTCGTAGTGGGAGTGAATAGTACTGTTCTGTATTTGAATGTTTTGTATCATTATTTCTGTGGTCCTCTCCTCGCCTACGAGGAACTGTTTACGCGCCAGAATCGATTAAAGTTTCTTTAAATACAACGGTTTTTGTATGGGGAACTTAAATCAGCTCTGGTGCGAAAATATTAGGTAGGCAGATAGATACTGCAATTTTTTTGGCATGTAAAGCTATTACTTATTTTACGATTTTAGCCCTTTACGAGTAAATATTCTTGCGCCAGAGCTGATCGAAGTTCCCCGTACAAAAACCGTTGTATTTAAAGAAACTCTTATCGATTCTGGGGCGTAAACAGTTCCTCGTAGGCGAGGAGAGGACCACAGAAATAATAATACAAAACATTCAAATACAGAACAGTACTATTCACTCCCACTACGAGTAACTGTTTCCACTCCAGACCTGATCAAAGTTCTTCATACAAAATACCCTTGTATGGCAGCCATCTTGAAAAACGGTGGATTTGAAAAACGAACAATAAATATCGAATCAGTACTACAATGACCTCTCACCATCCAAATTGCAGCCTGATCGGAGCATTTTTATCAGGCACTATTTTCGATCCGCCATCTTGGATTTAAAATTAAAGTTATTTTCCTTTGATCACGATTTTTTATTCGTTTCCATGTAGTTTATATAAATAATAAAAGTTCACGACGAATTGAGAACCGCCTCCTCTTGGAAGTCGGTTAAAAAATACTTACAAAAAGAACTCGTTTTTAACCCGATTTCACCGAAAACCGGGTTTTTGAAAATAGAACTCGAAATTAAACCCGGGTTTAAATTTTGGCGGGTTTTGCATTCCCTAGTATACGCTCAGAAAAAGATCTAATGAGGGTTCTTGGTTCAGACAATGTTAGCCAAGCTTAATTTTCCTTTTTCAGTGTTTCAGTGTTACTTGTTTTAATTCAGTGTTACTATTTAACATTGTTTCTATTTTTACTACTTTATTTGACTTTTTTGATGTTGAATAATTTAATTTCGTATTGTAACGGCTATTTAAATAATTTCTTTTTACTTTATTTCCTTTTATATATATCTTTTTATATCTTAACTTTTTACTAGATGTAAGAAAGAAAATCTACGAAGAACTAAAGGGGATGTAAATTTTTTGGCATAGTGTGAATGGCGACCCCTCGGCGACCCTTATATTTTACAAAAATCTTTCCACGCAAGATTAGACTAAACTTTTCGATTCTAAAAATAAATACAAACCTTAAATAAACTTGGTTATTTTTGTCTAAAGCGTCAAGGATATCACTTTAAAATTGATTATTCGAAATTCCGATATCTTTAATTTAAAATATCTATCTCAAGAAGTATTTTTGACATTTTGATTTTTATTTGTGTGTAGAATCGAATGGTTTAGGTTTGATCGTGCGCTGCAATGCGATGTTTTAAAAAAACAATGAGGTCAGTCAGGTAAGTCACCATTCACAGTATGCCAGGCTCCATACAAAAAGATTACATCACCTTCATCTGTATCTTTGGACAAACCAACTGATACCCAGATGATTGCCCAGCAGCACTCAGCAGGACAGTGTTAAAAACCATCTTGTGCATAAATGTAATAAAATATTTAGTTGATTAAATTTTAATGATCACGAACATTAGTACTATCAAATTGATTTTACATAAATACAGAATTTAGTTTAAGTACACGTATTTCAAGTGCAAATCATGGACGTAGTGTGAATTTATAAATATTTATTAAATTACCAGCATGTACTTTAAAAGAAAAAACATTTTGCTTGTGGTTTGTTAGTATTAGTACTTACCTATTTATTAATATTCTACCGGGTAGGGTAAGCTTCCAGTGATCATAATTAATAATACTATCTGAGTGGGGTATCGTTAGACATGTCTTTTAAAAATAAAATGGAGGTTTTTATAGATTTTTTGCACTCACAGTGCTATATTATTTCTAAATATGTAATACAAAATAACGAATCCTGTCGGCAAATGAAATTTTTTAAGGCAAGTATCTTCAATAGGTAGGTACTATAAATGCAAAAATTATGTTACAAAAATGGAATATATTAGTTGTAGTTGCAATGAAAACTATAACGAAAAGTGTAGCATTTATAGTTTTCGAAATATTTAGGAAAAACAGTTTCAACAAAAACTACTCTACAAATCTACTTACTAATCTGTAAAGGTGAAATGATCCTTATATAGCTTGAAATCTGAAGATAATTATGTTGTTATAAGTAAACATATAAGGCTACAGAACCCTACATATGGGCATGTCCGACACGCTCTTGGCCAATTACTTAATTGAAATCTGTCGATTTCAAATGGAATGACCAATACGCGAAAGTTTGGATGGTTGTTAGCTCAATTACGATCAACCACAACAGGATGGATCTGACTTGTGTGGATTTGATATAAAATACATGTACCTATGGATAATTTAAAATTTAGGACATAGATTACTTTTTATCAAGGAAAAGTACTTCATTCCTACGGGTAAGCTAATTTTCGAGCGTGTATTTAAGAGCAGAAATACGAGCACAATTATAAAGCTAGGGTGTATCAGAAAGGGTAAGTATATACTAGGTATACTATACCTATATATACCTATTGATTCCGAAGGTTGTGAATCTGAACAACTTTTTGCAAAGAACATAATTTTGTCGAAAAGCGAAAAAAAACAAAACTTTTCATACTAAAATGTGCTATCAGTTGATGCATTTTGTATGGGATTTTTTTTCTTAATTCGTCCTACCTATGTTCCTTGTGTAGGACCACTAGTGTCACCGTCAATATATTCTGTGCCACCGTGTTGTACCACCGGTCCGGTGCGCGGTGGTGGTACTAGTGGGACATATAGGTATTATCTGTGAAGTTGTTCAGTTTCATGGGCAAATTCACATTCTTCAGGGTACATTACACCCTTTTTGTTACACGCTGTTATCTATCACCAGGAACTACCTACTATTAGTTCTAGTCCTCGGCCACATGCAAAATTTCTCGCAATGTAGTCAGATAACTTTTGAATGTATGACCATGTATAACTTTTAAACTTCTTTCAGATATTATTTTATGTGTGAAAATGGATGCACAGGGCAAACCACCTAAAAAACCTAAAGGCAGCATTACGCTGAGGTAACTAAATTTTTCCGAATTCGCGCATTGACCTAAAAAAGGGGTCATTTCGCGGACTGTCTCGAAGTGGCGTTACACAAATAAAAATCATGCTGGATGGCGTACCTAGTCTTATCTTACAACTTGTAACAGAAATGGTATATGCCATAAAGTATATATGCAGCCGAAAGGATGCCATGGTATTGAACAACTTTCCCTAAGGAACATATAGGTCGAAATACGAAAAATAAAAATTGACTTCCCAATCTTCCCATACTAAGCTGATAGCAGCAGCTGTTACATTTTGTATGCAAAAGTCATTTTTTTTTCGTATTTTGACCTACGTTCCTTAGGGAAAGTTATTCAGTTCCATGGGCAGGTACCTACACATCTTTTCGGGCGCATAATACCCTTTCTGTTACACCCTGTATACATAATACATTCTATGTGAACTATATGTCGAGAGCAGAGGTGTTGTAATTTTTTGGTCTAAAATCATTATCACTAATCACTATCTCTTCACTAAAAAGTATAAAACAAAGTCGCAGGAGGGAAGTATGGGAAATCGGCTAAACAAGTTTCGGAAATTGACTAGTTTAGTACTTTTAAAAAAGTTTTATTAATAAGAACATTATACCATTCTATTCAGTATAAAATGGAGAACAACGAGATCAAATAATAATAACATACAGTCATATAATAAATTACAGAAAAACGCTTGAGAAATCAATGAAAAAGTATGAAATAGTCACGCAGCTCTTGACTAAGTGTAAGTTTTTGAGCGACGTAAAAGCAACAATACTTACATTAAATTAATCGCAAAAGAACAGAGAACACGTAGATGGTCATTGTTTTATAATTCGATTTAAATAGCAATTGCAATTAGTTATTAAATATGCAATATAATTTGTCTCATTTTTGTCATACAAATTAGTATGGCGCGCGCAGGTCAAAATTCAACCT
The DNA here is from genome assembly GCA_029255725.1 of Scrobipalpa atriplicella. Classification (NCBI taxonomy): domain Eukaryota; kingdom Metazoa; phylum Arthropoda; class Insecta; order Lepidoptera; family Gelechiidae; genus Scrobipalpa; species Scrobipalpa atriplicella. Next base: position 40,699 of record JARACY010001564.1, read on the forward strand.
ATATTACGACAGGCACGATGTTCCATTCTTTCAGTCGCCTGCGGGCTGTCAAGGTGAGAGGTTACGGCCGCTCGCATCCAAAATTCCGCCATCTTTTCTTTTTTTTTTTTTTTTTTTACAATTCTCCCATTTGGGAAGGCGAAGAGCGTGAGCCCATGCAGCCTAGTCTTCAGAGTGTATTTTCTTCTGTCTTCTTATACCTAATCTAACCTACGCTAACCTAAAAGTCATTGGAATGCGCCGGTGATTCACATTCTAATGCTCAACAGACTTTTGCGCGGAGATAACAATCCGAATCGTACGGTAGCGCCTTCCTTTGCTTCTTACTCCCGCCATATTGTTCCTCGTCAGCAGATCATTATGTTAAATCCACCACATTAAATACAACAAACACTGCAAGGAACTAATTTAGAAGAGCGAGGAACAAAGTCCGTCAGATTTTTCATGCCCCCCGCGCAAAACCCCAACCTAACCTAACCTAATCTAGAACTCATTAGATCGCGAGTGGCCGCCATCTAATGCTCTCTGATGATTTACGCGGGAGTGTCGAGTCGAACCATATAGGATTTCTGTACTTAATTTCTTACTTTCACCACATTGTCTTTCACTACCGGCACATTATTATGCTAATTCCACTACACTAACACAATAATAACCGCGAAAAACTAAATTAGAAAGCCAGAAATTCAGTCCATACGTGTGATTCGTTACGGTTCCCGCGCAAAACTCTCCCCATCTTTTCTTGTATACTTACAAGGTAAAAATCAAATCTGTCACTGCAGTGGTACCATAGAACAAAAGTAAAATAAGTATACAATAAAAAGAGGTTTTATTTCAAGCACATACCCCATAATGTAGAAATAGTTTACATTACGTAAAATAATAATAATATTATACTAGGACTTTAAAAAAATATGTAGCAATTTTTTAAATAGGGTGTAATTCTACCCATGAAACTGAACAACTTTCCACAAAGAACATAGGTTGAAATACGAAAAATAAATTGGTCCTCCCATACAAATGGTGTCAGCGGCTCGAGTCAATTTCTATGGGCGGGACATTTTATTTTTCATATTTCGAATTATTAAAAAAAGTTGTTCAGTTTGAGAAAAGTTGTTCAATTTTGAAAAAAGTTTTTCAATTTTGAGAAAAGTTGTTCAATTTCCAGAAAAGTTGTTCAGTTTCCAGAAAAGTTGTTCAGTTTAAAATAAGTTGTTCAGTTTGAAAAAAGTTGTTCAGTTATGAAAAAAGTTGTTCATTTTTGAAAGCTGTTCAGATTGAAAAAAAAAATGTTTAGTTTAACATTGCCCTCGATTCTGGCCGCCCCATTCTTAACTAATTTTAAGATAGCGCTGTCACTTTCTTTACTTTGACATAAGAACAGGATAGCAAACAAATACGTGAGTTTGACATTTCTTATCTGACATAAGACTGCTTAAATTAATTAAAATTAGTGAGCACGCTCTATGGTCATTCCTTATTTAACCCTTTACAGCATACGAGTCCAAATATGACCACAATTTTTTTATCAGTTATTTTCACTCAGTAAAGGTAACCAAACAAATATAAATTACCAAAAATGGGTGGTCATATTTGGACTCGTATGCGTTAATGGTTTAAAGCGCCGTACGTCAAATTAAGAATGTCAAAGTCACGTGTTTGTTTGCTATCCTGTTCTTATGTCAAATTTAAAAAAGTGACAGCGCTACTAAAAATTAGAATTAGTAATAGTGCGTCCTGAATTAACACCATTATCCCTTATTATTACGCAGCAAGTTGCATAAATAGCATATTACCCAGTTATTCTGAATTTTGCCGTGGGAATCGGACGGGTAGAAATGAAAATTAGTATACATACTTATTATGGGTCACTCTATTTAAAAAAAAATATGGTGGTCCAGGACCATGAGGATTCGCAGCCATCTTAAAAACCCGCCAATTCCCGGGTATCATAGATAGCGGGTGGTCCTCGAACTAACTTTGGAGCACACCCTGGGCAAAAGCACGTGCAGTTGAAAAAAAAACCAAAATTGTGAAAAACAAGATGGCCGCCATACAAAATAAAAAGTCAAATATCTCTTAAACGATAAGAGATAGGTAGGAAGTGCTCGAAGAAATATCATAGAAGATAATAGAGGGCAACTTCCAGTGGTCATGAAAATCCAAGATGGCGGATACAAAATGGTGCCCAAAAAAAAATTGCTTCGATCAGTCTGAAATTTAGTAGGTGGGAGGTCGCTGACGTATTGATTCCATATTTTTTATTCGTTTTCTGGATCCACCATTTTTCAAAATGGCTGCCGTACAAGAGCTTTGATTTGGCTCTGGCGTAGAAACTGTTGCTCGTTGGGGGAGCTGATAGCACTATTATGGTTTTTCATGTGTTGCATCATTATTATTGTTGTATCCTCCCTCCCTACCAGCAACTACTACTTTGAGGAGATATTTGACTTTTTATTTTGTATGGCGGCTGGATTTTGTCTAACCCTTACTTTGACAAAATACTGGTCATAATCCAGAGAAAAATTTAGTATTTTGTCAAAATCCTGAGAAAATCCGGTGTTTTGATAAAAAAAAAACTGGATTTTCTTAGGATTTTGACAAAGTACTAAACTATTCTCTGGGTTATGATTACGCGCTGAATACGCGCAGAGGACGCAACTCATACGTTTAGCGAATGCAAGGCCTGCGGATCATTTTAACCTTTTCACACTATGCTTGCGTTAGTATCGCGTATTTTGTACGCAAGTCAAACGCGCTGAAAACGTGCAGAGAACGCGCGTGTGCGCGCGTATTCAGCGCGTTTTGCTATAGGGCAAGTTGTTAAATTGGGCCATGACTTCTTCCCGGCTAATACTTTCTGATCTAGACAAGATCTTTATTTCAGATGACAGGTGTCTAACTTAAAATGGCAATATCTCAATAACTATCGATCCTAGAGTACTGGTGTATAGGGACAAATGATAAGCCTTGACGAGATTTACATTTCAAATGACAGCTGTCAAAAGTGACACGGTTATCCGAAATGTAGATCTCGTCAAGGCCTATCATTTGTCCCTATAAACCAGTACTCTAGGATCGATAGTTTTTGAGATATTGCCATTTTAAGTTTGGCACTTTCAGGTCTGTTTAGTTGTATTGATGTGAATTATTCAAGACCGGAAATTGCTGCTTATTTTGAAGTCTTGTACCGATTTCCACCAGTTTTTGATTTCATTTAATCTGTTCTTGTTAAATAATGTAAAAATAAACGTTTATTTGATGTGTTCTATGTATACAGGGTAGGTACCTATAAATGTGATCTCTGATCAGTGTTCACTGATGTTCTACAAAAAAATTAAAAGAGTATTTGTTTTTCTTGAAGAAAAAGGGAAACGCTTGTCGCATATAAATAAGTAAGAAGAAATATTTTTTATTTTTTTATTTTATAGTACAATACTTACCATTACCACGTTAACGCTACGTACAAAAGTGAACATCTCTATTATGCTGAAGAATGTTCTCGCTCTTAGAGGCGCAAAACGTATTTCAATGGTACCACTGCAGAATCAACCTATGTGTGTGTGGACGGCCTGTGCCAGTATGAGTAGCGAAATAACGTCAAATTTTGACAGATTTCGAATACCGAGCTCGAGGACATAGACCCTTAAAACTACCTACTCAACATGCGTTTTTTTTTAAATAGATTGAGTGTTTCAAGAGGAAGGTTTATATGTAATTTAACACATGCATCATATAAAATTTTGTTTCCCTTCTAGCGCCATCTGTTGGGTTTTCGCTTCTACCGGGAACTCCCGGAGTGCAACCCGTAATTTTTTTATACCTACAAGGAGTTTATATTCTTAGGTTGATACTATTGAGAGGAAGGGGAAAGTGAGGGCCGGGAGGGAGAGGGCTGGGCGTACTGTATGAGTGAAGATAAAGTATTGTACGCAACTGTACATAATTAGGTATTAAAAAACTCGTGTGATACTATTATGCTCTTTCGGTTGCGTAAATAGCTAATGCACAACATAGGTAATCATTCTTTAACGTACGTTCCATGAAATAGGTATACATTTTACCTATCGTCTTGTTCACAGTGCATTGCAAAAGTATAATAAAATGGTGTATGAACTTAAACGCATGACAACTCATTGGTATGAAAGATACAGTCCAAATTATGGTTATGAACCATATTGGGTCGGAGGAGACTGGGTCCAAATAGATGACAAATTACTTCAAAAAACCGAATATCCCGGCCAAGTGATCACGGAGCCTGTGGACGTTTGCGGCGATGAGTGCGAGTACATGTATAGGAGGTAAGAGCAAAAGCAAAAGGTAAATTGTTTTTATAAGGCTTTGGTGCCTAGCGGTTTCGCCCGTGTTCATTTGAGAAAGAACACCATTGGTTTTTAAAATTTTTAACGGAATCTATAAATGTTCCGTTCCAGACGACGCAGAGTTGAGTTTGGATGAAATTAAACGCTTGTACCGATTTACACACTACTTCTGTTATTAATAGTATTTCCTCTGACTTGTGACTGCGTCTATTGTACTAATTGATCTAGGTACGGTGATTTCTTCTGTCTTCCGACCAGCAGGGATCCGTTGTCCGACACTCACAAACCTTCCGTTTGCCGCGTTTCCGTTTTACGTCTACACAAAAAATTGGTCGTACGAATTTTTATGGCGATATTTTTTCGTATTTTTAAGAAATAAAATACAAAGTTTTGGGTTAAGTTACAATTTTTTTTTTAATTAAAATGTGTTATGTTGTATGGTATTATTTAAATTAAAACTACTACAGTCGTACAAGGATCTTTTGGCGCGTGGGTGACATTGACAGCACAGATTATCTAGTATACATAACCTAACGGACATGTATACTAGGTAATCTGTGCTGTCAATGTCACCCACGCGCCAAAAGATCCTTGTACGACTGTACTTTCCAGTATCATCGGTATTTTTTTTTATTGACTAACAAAGTTTTTGGAACAAGTGAGCCTTAAAAAAAAAACAACTTTCAATAACTTAAAAAAAAAAACGTTCTTCGGATTTTTAGAGTTCCGTACCCAAGGAGTAAAAATGGGACTCGGCCGGGAGGCAGAGGAAGTGATGTCTGGGAGCGAGAGGGAAGTTAATGCAGGGAGTGAGAGGGAAGTGAGGGCCGGGAGAGAGAAGGAAGTAAATGCCGGGAGGGAGAGGAAGTGAGGTCTGGGAGGGAGAGGGAAGTTAATGCCGGGAAGGAGAGGGAAGTGAGAGCCGGGAGGTAGAGGTAGTGAGGTCCGGGAGGGAGCGAGGGAAGGGAAGTCTGGGAGGGAGAGGGAAGTGAGGGACAGTATCTTGCTTAATGTGGCGTTGCAATTCCGGAATAGTCGAAGTCTGCGGGGTCCGCTAGTATACCTTTAAAAATAAAATAAAAACTAAATCATAAAATTTAACCATTTTTCAGGAAAAAAACATATTCTTTGTCTTTTTTTCTGTTAAACTTGTTACATATTCCTTGTTTCAAGTTTGATTTAATTTTTATTTTTATTTGAAAACAGAATCACGGAATATCCACAAATTAACGAATATTTTGATGTTACATGCGCATTACAACAATATAAATATCTAACATCAATGACATAGTTGATCTTATTTTAAATACAAAAACACTTAGTTAAAGTCCCTTGAAAGTCAGATGTAAACATACTTTTTCAAAACTAGGTACTGCAAAATCTGTAATAGTACATTACGATATAAGTGCGGTGGGTTGATCATCACAGCTGAGGCGATATTGCTAGCCCGAGCCGAAGGCGAGGGCTATAAGAAGGCAGAGGCTGTAATTATCAAAGCGCACGTATGTCGTACGACGTTTTATAACATATTTGCGAGGAAATAAATAGAACTAGATAAAAAAAATTAACAATACAGCGAAAAGAAAAAGCGCGCGGAATAATTTTTACTTATTCACAAATTAGGATGCGCGAGCATCAACGCTTTCATATTTTATTAGTATTACTAATAAAGTAAATTAATATTTTTTTTAAATTTGTTACATACTTATAAATGGTTGTAATTTATTGTTAAAATTAATTAAATCAAAGAATTAAATGTTTATTTTATTATACTTTATCTCCCAAAGTTAATTTTATTTATAAAATGTTGACCACTTTTCTGCCATAAAAACTCTTTGCTAAGATTTAAAAAAGTACCGTTCGATAAACCGTGCGTTTAACCTGATAAAAAAAAACTCGTGTGTTTTACAGCACTCGTGCATTTTACATTACGATTACGCACAAGTACGTAACAAGATACAATACAATATTGAAATTGGTGTAATAAGAGACCCTTTACGAGCAAATGTGTTATAAAATCAGTTAAATGGCGTATTCAGTGTAGCAGCCGCGCGGCTCATGCGCTGCGCTTGTTTAAAAGGCGTTTATAACACATTTGCTCGTAAAGGGTCTCTTACTACACCAATTTCAATATTGTATTGTATCTTATTACGAACTTGAGCGTAATCGTAATGTAAAATGCACGAGTGCTGTAAAACACACGAGTTTTTTTTTTAATTAGGTAAAACGCACGGTTTATCGAACGGTACTTTTTTAAATCTTAGCAAAGAGTTTTTATGGCAGAAAAGTGGTCAACATTTTATAAATAAAATTAACTTTAGGAGATAAAGTATAATAAAATAAACATCTAATTCTTTGATTTAATTAATTTTTACAATAAATTACAACCATTTATCTGTAACAAAATAAAAAAAAATTAATTTAGTTTATTAGTAATACTGGCTGGTTTTTTGTGCTTTGCCTTAAAAAAAAAGCGCTGCGCGATATATACTAGGTAATCTGGGGTACGTTCAGAAACGCTCAATCGATCGAAATTTAACCTGGTTAAAAATTATATTGCCCGTTCAGAGACAACTGGCAGACGAAATTTCGACTAGGCTAATTTTTATCCGGCCCGTTCAGAGGCGCACCGGAAGTGAGATCTTATCTGACAGCAGCTAAGGTGCACGTTCAGTGCGTCCCACTAGTATAAGATTCGATCGGTATAAATATCGAACTGGGTCGACTGAACGTACGTACGCTAATTTGTGAACGAGTAAAAATTATTCCTCGCTTTTTTTCTTTTCGCTGTATTGTTTTAATTTTTTAGCTATTTCCTCGCAAATATGTTATAAAACGTCGTACGACATACGTGCGGTTTGATAATTACAGCCTCTGCTTTCTTGTAGCCCTCGCCTACGGCTCGGGCTAGCAATATCGCCTCGGCTGTAACTATCAACGCACCGCACTTGTATCGTAATGTACTATTATGAACATATTTAAAAAAAAATTGGATGACTTTATTAAATTATTTTTATTTTTACTTTAGATTGTCCATATTTCAATGTATGATATATACATGTTACGCACAATCCCCGAAATCGCCCATTGGCCGGAAAAAAGACACACTTCGCGGATTGGCAAATCGCGAAAACGCGCAATCCCCGAATTGTCCTTTCATTTCGGCCATTGAGCGTTTTACAACAACCGTTTCGCGGACTGGTAAATACGAAACAGCCAATTGCCGAATTCATTGAAATATCAGGTGTAATAGTATATTAGGCAACGAGGGAATAAAGCAGTGTCTAACGTCACGGGCAGCATATTGAATCCTGAGCGGAATGAAGGATTCTAGGATTAATTCCCGAGCGCAGCGAGGGAATTAAATCTTTAATTCCTGAGCGAAGCGAGGGAATTATGACAAGAATCCTGAATGTAGCGAGGGATTCAAGTCTGCCCAAGGCGAAGACACATTTATTCCCGAGGAGCATACTATATTTTACACACCTACTGCACAGATTACTTAGACGGTGGCAGGCGTCTGTAAGATAATAAAGCTCAGAAATATACCTAATCATGTAATATTGATACATAAATAAATATTGAAAACATACCAGAAGCAACAGATCCGAAAGTCAATTCACACTCACTGAACTACACTTCACGTTCACAATCCACTACCTACGTATTTTTCCAAAAAACGAATTGATCGTATTTAACATATTCAACATAAATAACAAAATACGATAAAATACTAGTCACAATGTCTTCTGGAGTCAAAATATTAATTTCACTCGACAATTTACGAAATGGAAGTAATAATCAATGAGAGAAAAACTTTTGCAAAATCAAACCGCGTTTTCTTTTTTTTTAGTTTCTTTTTTTTATACAAAGCAAAGAGCACATACAGATAACTAGTCATACAGCCTTTTTACACTCGCCGGGAGGCGCAGAAGGCGAGTGTGGCAACAGTTTTAATACACACACAGCCATATTTTTTTTTTCTGAAAATTATTTTCTTAGTAGTTCACATGACATTCCAAATTCAAATCACATAATAACCCTTGGGCTATTAAGGATTTCCATACAACTTTAAATCCCTTGGGATTATTTTCTTGCTTTAAACGCAAGTTCCTTGATACATTATGTTGATATAATAATGCAGAGGTGTGTAAAAGACATTAAAACACCAGGTATGAGGGACAATTTAACGCAAAATGATAGAGGTTGCTCAATCAATAAAACTGAACAACTTTCAACTCTAAGTGAGTCTTAAGTCCCTCTTGTTCATCCCAAACCCCTGTCCCCATCCAAATGTCCCACCCATGTGTCTCGCTCTGTTTATTATGTGTGTATCAGTCTACACACGAAATTCAAGGGTCCTTACTCCGAAATTCACGGACATTCAAACTTTCATCGTCTTAGGGGTGGAATTTCCAATCGCCGCTTAGTGGATGCAAACACTGTATAAGGTAGGTACCTAAGTACCTATCTGTTTGCAAAATTTTGAAGTCCCTTAGTTCAGTGAATTTTCGTACACAATTTCATCCCCTTTTCACCCCTTTGGGAGGTGAAATTTTCAAAATCGCTGATAAAAGATTTTTTTATTTTACAATTATTAGCCTACAAACTAAATTAAAAGATCCTTACTTCCAAATTCACGAACTTTCATAAAAACTTTCATCTCCTTTTTAACCCTTAGGGGTGGAATTTCCAAAAATCGCTGCTTAGTAGATGCCGACACTGTATAAGGTATCTACGCGCAAAATTACATTAACCGAGGATGAACGACTTTTCGTACACAGCTTCATCCCTTTTTTCACCCCTTTGGGGGTGGAATTTTCAAAATCGCTGATACACTTATTTATGACTTTTTAATCATCAGCCTCTACACACGAAATTCTATGATCCTTACTAAAAATCCACGGACTTTCATACAAATTGCCACCCCGTTTTTTAGAGTTTTCTTACAATTGAAACGCCGCTATCGTGAATTTCCATACTTTTCGACGTTCACTTACAAGAGAATGGTTAAATTTGTATAGGTACAGGTAAATGTTAACCTAAAGTATGGGAAATTTATTCGTCTAATGAAGTGACAGAGAACATTTCGGGTTATTTTCTTACATTTTGTGAAGATTTTGTGTAATAGGTAATAGCTGTTTTTCCACGCACCCTTTTCGCAATTTTAGAAATAAAGGAGGGATCCGTATCAAGTTGTAAAATGCATACAATACTAAATAACGGTGTTATTTTCATACTTTTTAAAATAATCGAAATCGGTTCATTGGTTGCGAAGATATTACACATTTTGTACAAGCCTTTCGCGGTACGGCCGAAAAGCTCGTGTGACGTTATCACACCCGAGACTCGCTCGCGCGCTACGCCGCGCCGCCGCCGCCATTCATTCACCCTAGTTCACGCAATTCGAGTGGTTTTACTTGTGTTTATTTTTTTAAGTGTTACCATGCTAGGTAAATATTGTATGATACCTAAAAGTACTAAATACATTAATAATAAGTACCAAAGTATATAGTTAAGTGAGTTAGGTTAAGTATACAGGCAAAACTACTACCTATATATTTAACACCCGGCAACAAACGGCCTTGTACTTTCGTTCATGTTGCGAACCATAGGTACCAATAATAGTTTATAGCCACATATTGTTGGAGCGGTGCCTCAGTAAACCTCTGACATTAGGGTTCATTGGGTCGATTAATCCTCTGACAAATGAATACCAGATTGTTCATATTTTTGTTTTAAGCTTTGTTCGGTCGACGTGGTTATAATTATGTTGTTAGTAGTTAGTTCGACGTTGTTTGTTGGGTCGATGGGTCGACGTGGGTCGTCGTCGGGTTGACGTGGGTTGGTGGGTTGACGTGGTTAGTTGGGTCTACGTGGTTCATCGGACGGGTGACTTGGTTTGTGGGGTCGACGTGTGTCACCTAGTCGACCTGGTTTGTTGGGTCGATGGATCGACGTGGTTTGTGGGATCGACGTGGTTCGTAGGGTCGACGTGGGTTATCGGGCGGGTTGACGTGGTTTGTGGGTTCGACGTGTGTCGTCTATTCGACGTGAGTTGATGGGACGACGTGGTTTGTTGGGTCGACGTGTGTCACCTAGTCGACCTGGTTTGTTGGGTCGATGGATCGACGTGGTTTGTGGGGTCGATGTGGTTCGTAGGGTCGACGTGGGTTATCGGGCGGGTTGACGTGGTTTGTGGGTTCGTCGTGTGTCGTCTATTCGACGTGAGTTTGATGGGACGACGTGGTTTGTTGGGTCGATGGATCGACGTGGTTTATTGGGTCGACGTGGTTTGTGGGATCGACGTGGTTCGTAGGGTCGACGTAGGTCGTCGGGTCGACGTTGTTTGTGTGGTGATAGGGTCGACATGGCTTGTCGGATCGACGTGGTTTGATGGGTCGATTGGTCAACGTGGTTTGTGGAGTCGTGTGTCGTCTAGTCGACGTGGGTTGATGGGTCGACGAGGTTTGTTGGGTAATGTACCTACTATTATTTTATTGAAGTCCAAAGGCCTGAATTTTGGGATTTTCTTAAAAATACGAATAAAATCGCCAAAAAAATTGTGCGGTCAAAAAATTTTATTTCTTGGTTGAGGAGACCTCTTCTGTCGACCATTCTTTTTTGGAAAACGATGCACAAAACACCATAAATCGATCATTTTTATAAATTGTGAATATTTCAGATACGGAAAGATTTGTGCTGTGTCAATTGGCGAATATTTTTGGCCAAGTTATCAAGACGACGGGTTCTGGACATACAATAGTTACTGCGCAATGCTTGCTTGGAACTGTAAAGTACAATATCATCAAAGTAAGTATAAGTAGGCACATAATGATGCTAATTCAGGACGCATTAAGGTAGAGGCACTAGTAATGACAAGGCCCCAGTAATGGACAAAAACAAAAAGAATCTTGTAAATTAAGCACACAAATGACCCTTTTAAAGCAAGCAACACTGATTCATACACTACAGCTATAGATCTGCCAAAATTTTACGTTTCATGATATTCGGCCATTTTTGTTTCAAAATGGCGTGGAAGTAAAACCACCCGAAAACGAGTGTTGTTAAAAAATCCGGATTTGCTAAGGAAATCCTTAAGACGGTGAGTGAAAGTTTTCGCAAAGTGTTACTTTCTGTTGTGGTTTACCGAACATCGCTTTTATAAATAATCACAAAAGAATTGCGCTCAAAAAACGAGTATTCCATGCCAATAATTGAAAAAAAAAATAAGAATCGACACTTGTCCAAGACTGGTGATTGCCAGATTTTCATATCCAGTAATGAACAAAATGAAAAAAAAACACGTATCTTTTGCTAAGTTTATAATTTTATAACCTATCCTTAATCTTTATATATCTATGCAGCTAAAAAAATAAAAGCGATGTTCGGTAAACCACAACAGAAAGTAACACTTTGCGAAAACTTTCACTCACCGTCTTAAGGATTTCCTTAGCAAATCCGGATTTTTTAACAACACTCGTTTTCGGGTGGTTTTACTTCCACGCCATTTTGAAACAAAATGGCCGAATATCATGAAACGTAAAATTTTGGCAGATCTATAGCTGTAGTGTATGAATCAGTGTTGCTTGCTTTAAAAGGGTCATTTGTGTGCTTAATTTACAAGATTCTTTTTGTTTTTTGTCCATTACTGGGGCCTTGTCCATTACTAGTGCCTCTACCTTAATGCGTCCTGAATTAGCATCATTATGTGCCTACTTATACTTACTTTGATGATATTGTACTTTACAGTTCCAAGCAAGCATTGCGCAGTAACTATTGTATGTCCAGAACCCGTCGTCTTGATAACTTGGCCAAAAATATTCGCCAATTGACACAGCACAAATCTTTCCGTATCTGAAATATTCACAATTTATAAAAATGATCGATTTATGGTGTTTTGTGCATCGTTTTCCAAAAAAGAATGGTCGACAGAAGAGGTCTCCTCAACCAAGAAATAAAATTTTTTGACCGCACAATTTTTTTGGCGATTTTATTCGTATTTTTAAGAAAATCCCAAAATTCAGCCTTTGGACTTCAATAAAATAATAGTAGGTACATTACCCAACAAACCTCGTCGACCCATCAACCCACGTCGACTAGACGACACACGACTCCACAAACCACGTTGACCAATCGACCCATCAAACCACGTCGATCCGACAAGCCATGTCGACCCTATCACCACACAAACAACGTCGACCCGACGACCTACGTCGACCCTACGAACCACGTCGATCCCACAAACCACGTCGACCCAATAAACCACGTCGATCCATCGACCCAACAAACCACGTCGTCCCATCAACCTCACGTCGAATAGACGACACACGACGAACCCACAAACCACGTCAACCCGCCCGATAACCCACGTCGACCCTACGAACCACATCGACCCCACAAACCACGTCGATCCATCGACCCAACAAACCAGGTCGACTAGGTGACACACGTCGACCCAACAAACCACGTCGTCCCATCAACTCACGTCGAATAGACGACACACGTCGAACCCACAAACCACGTCAACCGCCCGATAACCCACGTCGACCCTACGAACCACGTCGATCCCACAAACCACGTCGATCCATCGACCCAACAAACCAGGTCGACTAGGTGACACACGTCGACCCCACAAACCAAGTCACCCGTCCGATGAACCACGTAGACCCAACTAACCACGTCAACCCACCAACCCACGTCAACCCGACGACGACCCACGTCGACCCATCGACCCAACAAACAACGTCGAACTAACTACTACTAACAACATAATTATAACCACGTCGACCGAACAAAGCTTAAAACAAAAATATGAACAATCTGGTATTCATTTGTCAGAGGATTAATCGACCCAATGAACCCTAATGTCAGAGGTTTACTGAGGCACCGCTCCAACAATATGTGGCTATAAACTATTATTGGTACCTATGGTTCGCAACATGAACGAAAGTACAAGGCCGTTTGTTGCCGGGTGTTAAATATATAGGTAGTAGTTTTGCCTGTATACTTAACCTAACTCACTTAACTATATACTTTGGTACTTATTATTAATGTATTTAGTACTTTTAGTATCATACAATATTTACCTAGCATGGTAACACTTAAAAAAATAAACACAAGTAAAACCACTCGAATTGCGTGAACTAGGGTGAATGAATGGCGGCGGCGGCGCGGCGTAGCGCGCGAGCGAGTCTCGGGTGTGATAACGTCACACGAGCTTTTCGGCCGTACCGCGAAAGGCTTGTACAAAATGTGTAATATCTTCGCAACCAATGAACCGATTTCGATTATTTTAAAAAGTATGAAAATAACACCGTTATTTAGTATTGTATGCATTTTACAACTTGATACGGATCCCTCCTTTATTTCTAAAATTGCGAAAAGGGTGCGTGAAAAACAGCTATTACCTATTACACAAAATCTTCACAAAATGTAAGAAAATAACCCGAAATGTTCTCTGTCACTTCATTAGACGAATAAATTCCCATACTTTAGGTTAACATTTACCTGTACCTATACAAATTTAACCATTCTCTTGTAAGTGAACGTCGAAAAGTATGGAAATTCACGATAGCGGCGTTTCAATTGTAAGAAAACTCTAAAAAACGGGGTGGCAATTTGTATGAAAGTCCGTGGATTTTTAGTAAGGATCATAGAATTTCGTGTGTAGAGGCTGATGATTAAAAAGTCATAAATAAGTGTATCAGCGATTTTGAAAATTCCACCCCCAAAGGGGTGAAAAAAGGGATGAAGCTGTGTACGAAAAGTCGTTCATCCTCGGTTAATGTAATTTTGCGCGTAGATACCTTATACAGTGTCGGCATCTACTAAGCAGCGATTTTTGGAAATTCCACCCCTAAGGGTTAAAAAGGAGATGAAAGTTTTTATGAAAGTTCGTGAATTTGGAAGTAAGGATCTTTTAATTTAGTTTGTAGGCTAATAATTGTAAAATAAAAAAATCTTTTATCAGCGATTTTGAAAATTTCACCTCCCAAAGGGGTGAAAAGGGGATGAAATTGTGTACGAAAATTCACTGAACTAAGGGACTTCAAAATTTTGCAAACAGATAGGTACTTAGGTACCTACCTTATACAGTGTTTGCATCCACTAAGCGGCGATTGGAAATTCCACCCCTAAGACGATGAAAGTTTGAATGTCCGTGAATTTCGGAGTAAGGACCCTTGAATTTCGTGTGTAGACTGATACACACATAATAAACAGAGCGAGACACATGGGTGGGACATTTGGATGGGGACAGGGGTTTGGGATGAACAAGAGGGACTTAAGACTCACTTAGAGTTGAAAGTTGTTCAGTTTTATTGATTGAGCAACCTCTATCATTTTGCGTTAAATTGTCCCTCATACCTGGTGTTTTAATGTCTTTTACACACCTCTGCATTATTATATCAACATAATGTATCAAGGAACTTGCGTTTTAAAGCAAGAAAATAATCCCAAGGGATTTAAAGTTGTATGGAAATCCTTAATAGCCCAAGGGTTATTATGTGATTTGAATTTGGAATGTCATGTGAACTACTAAGAAAATAATTTTCAGAAAAAAAAAATATGGCTGTGTGTGTATTAAAACTGTTGCCACACTCGCCTTCTGCGCCTCCCGGCGAGTGTAAAAAGGCTGTATGACTAGTTATCTGTATGTGCTCTTTGCTTTGTATAAAAAAAAGAAACTAAAAAAAAAAGAAAACGCGGTTTGATTTTGCAAAAGTTTTTCTCTCATTGATT
>JARACY010001565.1:0-55753 GCA_029255725.1 Scrobipalpa atriplicella
CACCATTAAAAAGCTACGTTCACCCCGAGTAACATAAGCTACTTTTTCCACGGGAAAGTCATTCCCACGGGTTTTTTTTTAACCATCGGGTGACACCGCTGACAGGCAGCTAGAAGAAAATAAACTGGGATAAAATTATCCCTACAAAAATAACAAATTAGCCTAATATTTTGGGTACCACTTACAAATTCAATCTTCTTCATCACGCAAGCGAAGAAGCAGTTGTCAATGCCATCCGTAGAGCCCGTTTCCTTGACTTTCTCAAAATCCAATTCTTCGACACCCATCTCCTTGCTGCATTCAGCTATGGAGGGAAGCATCGCCTCGTGGATACCAGCTTTTTCCTCAGTGCTTAAGGTCTTAAAAAAATAAGACATTTAGTTTTTGTTGTTTGGGTCATGACATGAGGACCAAGCCCGGATGGGGTAGTGGATAGGGCCGCGGCCTTCTGTGCAGGAGGTCGTGGTTCGAATCCCACCACGTACCAATGTGTTTTTCGGTTTTCGAATTTCATATGTACGTTTATTCGGCGCTTTTACGGTGAAGGAAAACATCGTGAGGAAACGTGCACACACCTACGAAGAAATTCAAAGGTTGTGTGTAACCTAATCTAGGATTGGGGCTGGTTACCCTTCTGGGTTGCGGATGGCAGATGGCAGTCGCTCTGTGTAAAAACCAGTCCCTCGTTCAATCCCCTAGATTAGGTAGCCGACCCCGAGAAATACGGGAACAAGGCTAGGAAGATGATGATGATGATGGTCATGACATGAGGCGTTTCATTTGGAAATGCTTTTGAAATGACAAACAAGGTCCAATTCTTCAACACCCATCTTCTTGCTGCATTCAACTATGAAGGGAAGCATTGCCTCGTGGATACCAGTTTTCTCCTCGGGGCTTAAGGTCTTGAAAAAAATAAGACATTTAGGGTCGTATTTATAAAGCGATCTCAAGATTGAGAGCAATATTAAGTATGGATTTGACAGGCCGTTTTGTACTTTGACAGGACATTTCTGATACAAACTCAAACTTGCTGTCACTCTTGAGAGCTGATTATAAATACGGGCCTTAGTTTTTGTTGTTTTGGTCATGACATGAGAGGCGTTTCATTTGGAAATGCTTTTGAAATGACAGACAATGAATTTTCGATACTATTGGATTTTCGATGGATTTTTGCTTGTGCATGATCTATCTTACTTTTTGTAGGACCAATATAGTAGCAAATACTCTTAACAAAACATGCTATCAAAATCTACTGGAACAAGATGAAACTTTCACAATAGGTACTATTAATTATTTCATGATTAAGTGAGAAAATATTTACATTTTATAAAAAATTGTGGGAAAAATAAAAGCATAAAATCAAATGTACCATACAATTTTCAGTGTACAATTGGAACTGAATGCCTTTTTCAGTCTACTAAAAAGATTCTTTGAATTTCTCTAATATTGATAAGTTCAAGCCCCGTATTTATAATCAGCTTTAAAGAGTGACAGCGAGTTTGAGTTCGTACCAGAAATGTCATTCCAGTACAAAATTACCTGTCAAATCCGCACTCAATATTGCTCTCAATCTTGAGATCGCTTTATAAATACGAGCCTAAATGAGCTAAGGTCCGTTAATATATTTAAAAAAAAACTTACCTTAATATTCCTTAAACTCATAGCCAGGACGGCAACCCACAAAAAATACTTCGCCATCGTCATTTTTATAACACACGTATTCCTAATATTTTATAACATAAATAAACGTATTATTTCCTCCTAGCACTGATTACGTCTGGTCGGAATAATAGATCCTCATATTTATATACAAGTGCAACCAATTTAGTTTTTTATATTCTAACTACCATTGTTAAGTAATTTTGCTACAGTTATCTCTGGTTATCTCTGATCGCAGAAACTTCGCAAATGAAAATAATTTTGACTGAACATTATGTTTACACCTAATTTCTGCAGGCAATAATAGTTATATATTGCTTCAAAATTAGCATATCATCAACTCTGAACAAAATAATACTCTCTTGTTACATTTCGATGAGTTATAGCAAAAACTGTCGTTTTAACACTAAACCATATTAAGCTACACTGAAAAAAAAACTTTGTTAAATTGATCAAGGAACTTGTTTACATACGATACGAGCCTATCAAGCAATATGATTGAAACAATATAGTTAATATTAAGATCAATTATTCTTTTAATTGAAATTATAAGGAACTTGGTAGTGGTTATCAATTATCTTGATTAATTTGATCTCGTATTTAATCAACAATTTTTTTCAGTGTATAATACCTGATTGCCTGATTTTATTTATTGTCCGGATTCAAGAACTGTCATCATATCGAGAACTTTTAACATGATTTCCAGGAGATACTAAAGTTATTTTTTTTTGCAACTAGACAAATAAAATTTGCGCTTAGAAGTTCGTCAAAGACAAAGACCGAGATTTGCTTGACATGAATCATACATCCATCTTAATTATATGCAGCATTGTTTCAATTCAAGAACATCAGATTTGTGGCGAGATAAAAATTAATCCATCTCCTCCCGGGCATGCTGTAAAAATCAGCTAAGGAATTTAAAGATTTCAGTATTGTAATTGAGGTGATGATGGGCTGACAACCTGTCACTAAAGCGATATACAGATCTTTTAGGAATAACCCTCAAAACTTGTCAGACGTGGCGGAACGACCTTTGTTTAAGTCGTTTACGCTTTGCTCTGCCTACCCCAATAGGGATAAAGGCGTGATTGTATGTATGTACGTAAAAAATTAAATTACGTTTAGTCATTGGCGGAAATTCTGGCCGCATCATTCCTTAACTAATTTAAGATAGCGCTGCCACTTTCTTAACTGACATAAGAACAGGATAGCAAATAAACACATGTTTTTGACGTTCCTATTTTGACATAGGCTGCTTTAAATAGGAACCGAGTCTTGTTCCTTATTTTACGTCAAGTAAGCAGTCTTATGTCAGATTAGGAATGTCGAAGTCATGTGTTTATTTGCTATCCTGTTCATGCCAAATTTAAGGAAGTTACAGCGCTACTAAGAATTAGAATTAGTAACTGGACGGCGAGGATCGACACCATAGACACTCCTAATCTGACGTAAGGCTGCTTATATCTGAGGCTTATATGACGTAAAATAAGAGAGCATGCTTTATGCTCAGTTCTTATTAGCGTCTTACGTCAGATTAGGAATGTCAAAGGCATGTGTTCATTTGCGAAGTTTCTGCGATCAGAGATAACCAGAGATAACTGTAGCAAAATTACTTAACAATGGTAGTTAGAATATAAAAAACTAAATTGGTTGCACTTGTATATAAATATGAGGATCTATTATTCCGACCAGACGTAATCAGTGCTAGGAGGAAATAATACGTTTATTTATGTTATAAAATATTAGGAATACGTGTGTTATAAAAATGACGATGGCGAAGTATTTTTTGTGGGTTGCCGTCCTGGCTATGAGTTTAAGGAATATTAAGGTAAGTTTTTTTTTAAATATATTAACGGACCTTAGCTCATTTAGGCTCGTATTTATAAAGCGATCTCAAGATTGAGAGCAATATTGAGTGCGGATTTGACAGGTAATTTTGTACTGGAATGACATTTCTGGTACGAACTCAAACTCGCTGTCACTCTTTAAAGCTGATTATAAATACGGGGCTTGAACTTATCAATATTAGAGAAATTCAAAGAATCTTTTTAGTAGACTGAAAAAGGCATTCAGTTCCAATTGTACACTGAAAATTGTATGGTACATTTGATTTTATGCTTTTATTTTTCCCACAATTTTTATAAAATGTAAATATTTTCTCACTTAATCATGAAATAATTAATAGTACCTATTGTGAAAGTTTCATCTTGTTCCAGTAGATTTTGATAGCATGTTTTGTTAAGAGTATTTGCTACTATATTGGTCCTACAAAAAGTAAGATAGATCATGCACAAGCAAAAATCCATCGAAAATCCAATAGTATCGAAAATTCATTGTCTGTCATTTCAAAAGCATTTCCAAATGAAACGCCTCTCATGTCATGACCAAAACAACAAAAACTAAGGCCCGTATTTATAATCAGCTCTCAAGAGTGACAGCAAGTTTGAGTTTGTATCAGAAATGTCCTGTCAAAGTACAAAACGGCCTGTCAAATCCATACTTAATATTGCTCTCAATCTTGAGATCGCTTTATAAATACGACCCTAAATGTCTTATTTTTTTCAAGACCTTAAGCCCGAGGAGAAAACTGGTATCCACGAGGCAATGCTTCCCTTCATAGTTGAATGCAGCAAGAAGATGGGTGTTGAAGAATTGGACCTTGTTTGTCATTTCAAAAGCATTTCCAAATGAAACGCCTCATGTCATGACCATCATCATCATCATCTTCCTAGCCTTGTTCCCGTATTTCTCGGGGTCGGCTACCTAATCTAGGGGATTGAACGAGGGACTGGTTTTTACACAGAGCGACTGCCATCTGCCATCCGCAACCCAGAAGGGTAACCAGCCCCAATCCTAGATTAGGTTACACACAACCTTTGAATTTCTTCGTAGGTGTGTGCACGTTTCCTCACGATGTTTTCCTTCACCGTAAAAGCGCCGAATAAACGTACATATGAAATTCGAAAACCGAAAAACACATTGGTACGTGGTGGGATTCGAACCACGACCTCCTGCACAGAAGGCCGCGGCCCTATCCACTACCCCATCCGGGCTTGGTCCTCATGTCATGACCCAAACAACAAAAACTAAATGTCTTATTTTTTTTAAGACCTTAAGCACTGAGGAAAAAGCTGGTATCCACGAGGCGATGCTTCCCTCCATAGCTGAATGCAGCAAGGAGATGGGTGTCGAAGAATTGGATTTTGAGAAAGTCAAGGAAACGGGCTCTACGGATGGCATTGACAACTGCTTCTTCGCTTGCGTGATGAAGAAGATTGAATTTGTAAGTGGTACCCAAAATATTAGGCTAATTTGTTATTTTTGTAGGGATAATTTTATCCCAGTTTATTTTCTTCTAGCTGCCTGTCAGCGGTGTCACCCGATGGTTAAAAAAAAACCCGTGGGAATGACTTTCCCGTGGAAAAAGTAGCTTATGTTACTCGGGGTGAACGTAGCTTTTTAATGGTGAAAGAATTTTTAAAATCGGTCCAGTAGTTTTTGAGTTTATTTATAACATACACACAAAAATACCTACAAATCTTTCCTCTTTTTAATATAAGTATGATAAAGGACTCCGACAATGTTTTTTCATCACTAAAGCAAAAATATCGTTTATTGTATCACACTGCAAAATATTAGCGCCGGAAAAATGAAGTTAAGGACAGTTTCCTCGTTGATAGATTTTTAGTAGAAGAAACTTTAGAAAATCAATTAATATAATTTCAGATCGATGATAAAGGCATGTTCAACCCTGAAAAAGCACTGGAAAAGGGAAAGGCATTTCTGAAGGATGAGGAAGATCTTAAAAAAGCAGAAAAAGGTGTTAGTGAATGCACAGCAGGTACTTAATTATTTTTAAAACAAGCTTTACAACAACAATAAACGTATTTCTATTCTATTCTATTCTTTTGTATAAAATGAAATTAGAAAATGTAAAATCAGCTCGAATTATTAGGTATAGAGCTTTAATTTTTAGGACAAGACTCCCTGATCGTGTCAGTCAGTATGATGTTGATCATAATAAAGAGAGTGAAGAAATAGGGTTTAGTTTATTTTTATTTTATTTATTTAGGATAACAAGTAATATGCCACATTACATGCTTCTTCGCGCCACTAAACATAACAATGTTTGTTGCGGCAATGCGTCTTTTCGTCTTTACAATTTAGGGAACACTTGTGTGCTGCGCAAAACCTCGGACCCTAAAAACTAAACCCCGCCCAGACGGTTGATCTCTCTGATCTGCGATCGGTCGCCGTCACCGAAAGTCGGTTGGGAAGACTATAATATAATACAACGTGTAAAAGAAAGGGTATACCTACTTATTATGCGTATTTCGACCAATGTTCATTAGCAGAGGTCGGAAATGCGGGTGCAGAAAAAGTAAAAAGCCACTGTTTGAGCTACTGAGAGTTGCTACAACCACCTTTTTCAAGATTTTTAGGGCCCCAGTTTATTTTTCTTTTATAATTGTTTTAGTAATGCTAATGTGTTCTTTGCGTCAATATAATTCGAAACTGTTTGATTTTTTTTTTATATTTGTTTTAATTTGAAAGATATAAGTAGAAATGTGTTTTCAATGTACTGAAAAATAATAAAAATATAAAAATATCGTTTGATTGTTTGATATTTTGATTGAATACTATTTAGAAATGATTTGTACGATGCTTTTATTATTTTTACACTAAAATTTGAATGGGGCCCCCGGTGTGTGTGTGGCTTTTTACTTTTTTTGCACCCGAATTTCCGACCTCTGTTCATTAGAGAAAGTTGTTCAGATTCATGGGCAGATTCACACCATTCAGAATGCGTATACTCTTTCTGTTACACGTTGTATATTTCGTTTTGTTATTCCAGTAAATGATGAGGACGTGAACGACGGCGAGGAAGGCTGCGAACGCGCTAAGCTGCTGATTGTCTGTATCATGAAGCATAAACTTGAATAGGTATGTTCATCATCATCTACCTAGCCTTATACCGTATCTCACGGGTTTGGCTACCTAATCTAGGTGATTAAACGAGGGTACTGATTTTTACACAGAGCGACTGCCATCTGACCGAGACCTTCGCGATCTAGAAGGGAAACCAGACCCAATCCTAGATTAGATCAGAGTTTTTCAAGCCGCCAATAGCGCTGGCCTCTAAAATGGCTTAATCCTATCTTTCTTTTCAGACGATGTCTTAAGCTGAGTCAAATCGATGGAATAATAAATAAGACGACAACATACGTGTAGTTACTTTTTGGAAAACCAAAACGAATAAGCAGTATTGTGATTTTTGTATATTATAATAATTATTATTTTTGAATACAGTTTTCTCTGTCAATACCTATTTGTTTAATTTGTATCATATCATAAACCAACCTGATTACATCAAAACTCTAGGAAAACGGAAAACTAACTTACGTAAAGGTTATCGCACATTACACTTACACAGACGACTCCACTCCAAAAATGAAACAGATATTTGTGTGAAAAAAAATAACCTATAAATAATCATAATCATTTATTTATCGTCAATACAGGTACAAAATGATGACATTGTAAAAGTATGTGGTATCACTGTAAGGGCCTTACGGCATACAATAATAATATAGTCCTAATTACTAATAGCTATTAAAATACCAATATTATTTATTTAAAGTTAAATAGGAACATAGGTGTAGAGTTGTTAAGGGTCGTATTTATAAAGCGATCTCAAGATTGAGAGCAATATTAAGTATGGACTTGACAGATCGTTTTGTACTGAAATGACATTTCTGATACAAACTCAAACTCGCTGTCACTCTTGAGAGCTAATAATAAATACGGGCCTAAGTTTCATGGTAAAATAGTTACAGTATTGTCTTTTTACATCCTGTATAAAATCGATTCCAATGTAGTTACTCAACGCCTAATCAGCAAATAGCACGTGCACATTTCCGGGTTCGATTCCCACATCGATTGGGTTTCCCGACCGTGTTTCCTGAGGAAATCGAAGGTTGAATCCAAAATGCACCATGAAGTCCATAGAATATAAAACATTTTGTAACAGAAACACTGCTATCAATAGGAAACGATACTTGTTAGGTGAGGGATCAGCTACACACAAAATAACCAGTGAATTACATACGGAATGTTAGGGACAGCGTACCATAACTGATAGGAGTTGCTCAGTCAACGAAACTGAACAACATTTACCAGGAATGTATGACTACCTCGATCAGACAATTTGTATGGAAAAGCCATTTCTTTTTTCATTTACCGAAAGAATTTTCCGGTGAAAGTTGATCAGTTTCTTTAACTGAGCTACGCGGAGCAACCCCTACGAGTTTCTGGTACGCTGTACCTTACACCCGGTATACCTACTTAAACATAAACGCTAAATAGTTAGTCACGCCTTCATGGAATAGGAGTGGGCAGAGCATCAACAGCGTAATAAAATAAAACCTTTTTGTTTTGATTGAGTATAAATCTAAAGCAATGAAGATAAACGTGTTCGTTACTTTGTTCTTAGTTGTTGTCAGAAATTCACTGGTGAGTAAATTTTCTTTTATTGCAAAAATATCTTACGCTAGACGTAACAGGAACTGGACCGAATGGACCGAAAGGAAAATAAATAAATTAATAGATCATTTTATATCTTTTCTTATATCTAAAATTGCTAGCCGAACTACTGAATCTAATAAAAGTACCAAAGGTCCGGTCCATTGTACCAACCGGACTACTGACACGGCCCGTATTTATAATCAGCTCTCAAGAGTGACAGCGAGTTTGAGTTCGTATCAGAAATGTCATTTCAGTACAAAAATACCTGTCAAATCCGCACTCAATATTGCTCTCAATCTTGAGATCGCTTTATAAATACGAGCCTAAAAAGTTTTACTAGTTCGGTCAACCGGACTCGCAACCACTGAAATACTATTATTCTAGCGTATACATTAGCTCAGTGCATGCAATCGCAACCGAACTACTGACACTAGAGGTCGCTATCGCAGTCGCAGTCAAATCGACGTAGTTTACTTCTTTATCCCCCATTTTCTCGTCGTAGTGGATAATAATCCCATAGAGGAATATTAATTATCGTTGTAGGTATATAAAGTGTTATATGCTAATATTATCTACGGCTAACATTATGTTCTTCAGGCTCTAAATGGCGGCCAAAAGGCGATCATCCAGTCGAAGTTCCTAGCAAGCGGCATCAGCTGTCTAAAAGACCATCCGCTGTCTTTCTCCGATATAAAAACATTGAGGAAGAAAATGCTACCAGATGGTGATAACGCCAAATGCTTCGCCGAATGCTTGTTCAAGAAGATTGGGATTGTGAGTATGAATTTCAGTTTTATTTTATTTATTGGAATCAGCAACTTGAAAACAATTTTGAAATTACGAAGTTGGTAGAACAAAGGCACGTTAAGCCCGTAGGTGTCTTTGATAGTGGCCGTCACACTAACCATAAGAATAAGAGGCCTTTAAGCTGTGCAATTAGGCGGTTTCAAAACTTTGACACCAGGGTTCATCGGAGAGAGAGAGAGAGAGAGAGAGATAAAGAGAGATTGTTTTTTATGTATAATTACTTTGTATGTCATTGTGTACAATAAACTGTTAAATAAGTAAATAAATAATGTAAACAATTATCTATTTCTTTAGATGGGTGGATGGATTTTACCTTTTGCTTATTTCAGATGGATGACATGGGAAAGCTATCGGCATCAGGGGCGAAACAGAGCGCAATGCAAGTGTTCAAGGATAGCGATGACCATTTGAGCAACGTTGAGAACTTTGTTCAGGAATGTTCTAAAGGTAAGTTTATTCTTTTCACGACACAAAACTTATGCCCTTTCTTAGACCAGAAGAATTTCATGTAAGATACAGCCCTTCTGGGGTGATATGACCAATGCACCAGAACGTCGAGACTATTGAATTATACTGTGACCAAAGTGTCAAAATGACCAAAGTGTTAAAATGACCAAGGTACTAAAATGACCAAAGTGCTAAAATTGTTACCATACTTTCAAAAAGTTTTTACTTTTATTGACTTAGTAAATCACCAAAGTGTCAAAATGACCAAAGTGTTAAAATGATCAAGGTACTAAAATGACCAATGTGTGAAAATTACTCAAGTGTCAAAATGACCAAAGGATAGAGCCTTTCACGCTCAACCATCAGTTTGGTTTGCGCATTTTCTCTGAAATAACGGTGTATTATTTTTCAATTTCAGTGAACGACCATGATCTGAGCGAGGAAGGCATGAAAGGCTGCGACCGAGCTAAGTTGGCATTCACTTGTCTAGTGGAGAACGCTCCTAAGGTAAATGTCAAAGCAAATTGTAACAGAGTGTGAGTTAGTGTAAAATGCACATTTCAAGGGGATATTTGGCTTTACTTCCATGCTGGACTGGGAGCGATAGAGAAACATAGAATGTGCCATCTGCTTCTCCTTCCAGGCATGCTGTAAAAACCAGCTAAGGGATTGTAGGGTTTCAGTTTCAGTTCAATTTTATTATTATTTAGGCGATGGGCTGACAACCTGTCACTACAGCAATATGGTACCTATCTGAAATAATAAACCGTCAAAACTTGTCAGACGTGGTGGAACGACCTTCGTTTAGGTCGTTTACGCTCTGCCTACCCGATTAGGGATAAAGGCGTGATTTCATGTATGTATGTAGGTATGTATGTGGTAATGTAAAATGCGCATTTCAAGCGGATATTTGAGCCTGGATAGTAAATTTAAAATTAAAATTACTAAAATTTATGTAACTTTCTTAAAATGAAAAAAAATCTGATTTTATAAACGAAACTGTAGGTAGGTACTAGGTGCAAATAATACCTAATTATTTTTGTTTCAGTTTGGATTCGATATAGACTTCTAGCTGCAATCTTTGTGACTTCTACGGTACCACGAAACATTAGATTAGATCGTAGGTTTCGTGAAGAAGAAAACTCATTGTTTCGTTTCGTAAGTGATTTGATTAACACTTAGCATTGTTGGTATAAGGCCCGTATTTATAATCAGCACTCAAGAGTGACAGCGAGTTTGAGTTCGTATCAGAAATGTCATTTCAGTACAAAACGGCCTGTCAAATCCACACTTAATATCGCTCTCAGACTTGAGATCGCTTTATAAATACGAGCCTAACAGACTCATTTGCATTGTATTTAAAATGTTTATTGTTTTTTAATTTTAGTTGATTGTGGACTCTTGTTGTAAGTATTTTATGGTTGCTTGATTAAAGAAATTTTAAATGACCAACTTTCATTATAATTCTTTTCAAATACCATTAAGTAGATACAATAAATCACAACTTGAAGAAAAATTAAAATAATTAGGTACTTAAAGATAATTTTCCAATCTCACACAATAACACCCCCTCGTGGTTTTTTTTTTTAATTATTTTCTCAACATGTTTTTTGATTGTCCTCATAACTGATTCTTGGTAATACGAAACATATAATATATATCTATGCAAATTTTCACGGGTGTTCACTGAAAATAACAATCTAATTATAATTTATGAAACATTTTATCCAAAAGGACAGTTTTACAAGTGGGTTACTTAGGCTCGTATATATAAAGCGATCTCAAGATTGAGCGCAATATTAAGCATGGATTTGACAGTTTGTTTTGTACTGAAATGACATTTCTGATACGAACTCAAACTCGCTATCACTCTTGAGAGCAGATTATAAATACGGGCCTTAATATCAACTACTTTTTAAATTTTACTAAGTCAAAGATATACAGGAAAATAAATAAAGTCGCCTATTTACGTAAGTTTTAATTCAATAAAAATAAAAATAAATAAAACATCCTCAACTCCTTTCAGATTAATACAGACCTATGAATCATACCATAACGTATACAGGGTGTAAGGGACAGCGTACCAGAAACTGATAGGGTTTGCTCATGCTCAGTCTACGAAACTAAACAACTTCACCAGGAAATTCTTTCAGGAAATGAAAAAAAAAAATACTTTCCCATACAAAATGTATGGGAAATTGTATTGAAGAGCCATTTTTTTTCATTTCCTGAAAGAATTTCTGCTGAATGTTGTTCAGTTTCGTTGACTGAGCAACCCCTATCCGTTTTTGGTACGCTGTCCCTTACACCCTATAATAATAATTCTTGTACCAAAACCTTGTTTGTACGTATATCATTGCAGTATGTTCCTTTTCAGGCCTGCAGATTTAAAATGCGGCGTCGTACCCGTACTGAAATAATAAAATAGTTGGTTAATCTATGTATTATTAATTACTTAGGCTCGTATTTATAAAGCGATCTCAAGATTGAGAGCAATATTAAGTATGGATTTAACAGGTATATGAACTCAAACTCGCTGTCACTCTTAAGAGCTGATTATAAATACGGGCCTTAGGTTGTTGGAAACACATTCAGATCGGCTTCATAAATAATCTCATGGCGACTGGCTAGCGCAAATTTAGAATAAATTAAAGGTTTTTTTTACTGAAAATGGGTTTGCTCTTGACTCCAGTCTAGGTCGAGGACGACAGAAGACGGAGTCGACGATGGAGCGAGCTCACCCAGAAGATGCCTGTTGGGGGTTGTATGTATTTGGAAACACAGACGCAGGTAGTGAGTTCCACTCTTTTGCCGTGCGCATTATGAAAGATTTTTGGAAGTGCTTAGTTCCGAATTGGTGGAATATCAACCAGGTATGGATGGTATCCTGGGGTGCGTCGTCTAGATGTCCGATGGTAGAAAGAAGCTGGCGGGATAAGGTCGTGGAGTTCTTGAGCACACTAACCGTCACCGAAGTACATACATACATACATAAAATCACGCCTTTGTCCCTAATGGGGTAGGCAGAGCGAAAACGACCGAAAGGTCATTCCGCCACGTCTAACAAGTTTTGAGGGTTATTTTCAGATGGCCATGTGTATGCTATAGTGATAGGTTGTCAGCCCATCGCCTAAATTGCAATACATTAAAACCCTCGATCCCTTAACTGGTTTTTACAGCATGCCCGGGAGGAGATGCAGCTGGCACATTCTATGTTTTTCTATGACTCCCAGTCCAGCATGAAAGAAATACAGACCGAAGTACAGATTATTATTATTGTACCTACCTAGGGTCGTATTTATAATCAGCTCTCAAGAGTGACAGCGAATTTGAGTTTGTATCAGAAATGTCATTTCAGTACAAAACGATCTGTCAAATCCAAACTTAATATTGCTCTCAATCTTGAGATCGCTTTATAAATACGAGACCTTTAGTATCCACCGGTGGTACACGCCGACCTGAACGTGTTAATGTGTGAAAATTAAAAGAACAATCAAAAAGATGAATTACCTTTGGTGCACGTTTGATGAGGCATTCGTAGATCAACTTGGCCCTTTCACAGCCTTCTTCACCGTCGCTCACCTTCGCTTTGTTCACTGAAACCATTTTAAAATATTATGAAAGAACGGGTTAGAGCCCGGATGGTGTAGTGGATACGGCCGCGGCCTTCTGTGCAGAAGGTCGTGGTTCGAATCCCACCACGTCCCAATGTGTTTTTCGGTTTTAGAATTTCATATTATGTACGTTTATTCCGCGCTTTTACGGTGAAGGAATACATCGTGAGGAAACCTGCACACACCTGCGAAGAAATTCAAAGGTTGTGTGTAACTTAATCTAGGATAGGGTCTGGTTTCCCTTCTGTGTTGCGGAGGTCAGATGACAGTCGCTCTGTGTAAAAACCAGTACCCTCGTTCGATTCCCTAGATTAGGTAGCCGACCCTGTGAATACGGGAAAAAGGCTAGGAAGATGATGAAAGAACGGGTTGAAAGCAGTTTAATAGGTCATTCTTAATTTTTTCAACAGCAAGCAATTAAATTAACACCCTGTATAAATCAATATCTATACAATGACGTTACGTACCCGTTTTACAACCGCTAACAAATTTAGCGTAATTTTTTTGTTCTTTTTTTGACAACACCTGTTTACTAAGCTCCAACAATTCATCGTAGGTATATTTCCCTTCGTCATCAAGCTAGAAATGTAAGGTTAATCATAATGTACTCTACCTATGTACTTATGCAATCTACTTTTTTACGGTTATTCACAAAACTTGCACAAGTATTTCATTCAGGAACCACCTATGATTTAAAATACATCATTCACGCAATTAAATTAACATAATAGGGTATTAAATTCATTCTGTATTAGTTTTATATAAGTAGGTACTTACGATACCAAGTTTTCTCTGTAAGCAGGCCATGAAGCATGGTGCATTTTCCCCATCAGGAAAACGATTCTCCCTAAAAGCGATAACGTCATCCAAATTCATAGGGTTGTAGGGAAAACATTGAATTCCATACATTATAATTTTTTGATTCAATATGCCTTTAAGTTCATCGTGGTCTACCTAGAAAAGGACCATCATTCAACAATATACATGTTATGAAATGTCGCTAATTTATAGATAGTTACTCAAATCATCGCGCTTGCAAAAAAATATAGTACTGGTAGCAATTCGTAGTTGCAAAAATCACGACTCAACTAATATAAGTAATATCTGTCATATTCTATCACGAGAGAACAAAAAGGGACGATATAATAATTTTAATCACTCAATGAATCGATATTCTTTGTGATTTAGGCTCGTATTTATAAAGCGAATATTAAGTATGGATTTGACAGGTCGTTTTGTACTGAAATGACATTTCTGATACGAACTCAAACTCGCTGTCACTCTTGAGAGCTGATTATAAATACGGGCCTTAATCTGGGAAAGTTAGTTAATTCTGAGAGTAGGTCTCCTACGCAGCAAGAAGCCTTAAAAAACTCTTTAAAATTTTACCGTAATTTTATAAATAATATAATTGTAGACTTTTTTCATAAAATTATAAAAAATTATGGATACTTCATACCACTTACCTGTGCATTAGTTGTAAACAAAGAAATTAATGTAACAAATAAAATTCGTGACCACATTTTGGCCCTAAAATAATATCTACCTTGAAAGAGTACAACACAATGAAAAATAAAAATGAAATACTATCTATTTTATACCCTTCAGTGAAAAGATACATAAAAATGAAATACTATCTCTTTATACCCTGCAGTGAAAAGATACATAATTAAGTAGTTAATTCTAGCTAAAAAACAAAGAACATGAAAATTTTGATTACATAATAATTATACACCTACACCATTTTTTTCTCGATTAAACAAGTTATTGTATTAATATTGTGACTTTTTATCGTAACAAGTTTTCTTCCAACTTGTTTTGCAACTAATTAATAAATTATCAATTAAAAAGGCATAAAGTACTTTCAGACCTCTAAAAGTGGTTTCAGTTAAATTGGCTGAAATTTTGATATGTTATAGACTTCAGCCATGTGAATAAAACTTGGGCCCGTATTTATAGGTAATCAGCTCTCAAGAGTGATAGCGAGTTTGAGTTCGTATCAGAAATGTCATTTCAGTACAAAACGATCTGTCAAATCAATGCTCTCAATCTTGAGAACGCTTTATAAATACGAGCCTTGGTATGGGCGCATTCTCCTGAGGCCGATAGTTTCCGAAAAAATTACACCTGAAGAGGAAGAGCTTCAACTAATCTTTAAGGCTCGTATTTATAAAGCGATCTCAAGATTGAGAGCAATATTGAGTGTGGATTTGACAAGTAATTTTGTACTGGAATGACATTTCTGTTACGAACTCAATGTCGCTGTCACTCTTGAGAGCTGGTTATAAATACGGGCCTAAGAGTTACGGAGGAGCCGCCTAAACAAAAGTTATTCAGCATGGTAGGCACTTTTTGTTGATAATAATGATACAGCACATTCGAAGCCAATATGTCCTATTCCAGAATCTAACTGCACTGCACAGTTTCATCTTGATCCGTGCAGTGGTTGATGTGTGATTAAGACTCGAATTTTTAAAGCTATCTCAAGTTTGAGAGCAATATTGAGTGCGGATTTGACAGGTGATTTTGTACTGGAATGACGTTTCTGATACGAACTCAAACTCGCTGTCACTCTTGAGAGCTGATTATAAATACGGGCCTGAGTAACGCACATCCAAACTTTTGCATTTATAATATTAGTAGGATCCATCCATGTTATTATTATGCGTACTTTTATTTTAAAGTGTTATGATTAGATTATTGGTTTAAGACAATTTTATTTATCAAGCTACAATTTATTTTCATACAGTTTTCAGATATTTACTAGTAATAAAAGTTGCGAAAATTTATAAAAAAATTGACTTTTTTAGAATGAGAGGGAAATACTACCGATACATCCAACTTCCGACATCCGGCATCCAACTTCCGACATCCAACCTCTGTCCTCAGATTAGAAATTAATGTACGTAAGAAAACGATTATTAAAGCAGCACATTTGTGTTGCTGAAAGTTCAGTATTTTGGTCATATTATTCGGAACATTAGAATTATGTTCGTAAAATTATAATTTGTGAAAGGTTGTGGTTGTATGTTAATTATGTATTTTTATGTCAGTACATCTTGTGTTTATTTGCTGGTAATTCATTTTAACGCAGCTTGGATAGTATAACAATCAGCCACATTTCGCTGGAGATTCAATTGTTGTTCGGAACTTTTATTAAATATTATCCTTTATATATTATTATTTATTTTTGGGGGGAAAAAAATATGCGGCTTTTGTTTTCATAAGTTTTTATTCAATAAAAATAATAAATTGACCACAATTCGGGTTGATCTATGCACAGGTTATAAGGGTCAGTTCACACCGGGAAGCGACGCGACGCGGCACGAAGCAGCTTGAAGATGCATCTTTTTGATGGAGGTGACAAGTTGCACCGCGCGGAATTTTCGAGAAGATAAACTGAACTATCTGTGCATCTGTCATGTCGCCACTACAGCTGCCATGGCTTTAGTCACTGTCAGTGTAACCTAGCCAAATTTTAGTTCCAAATATTGCCACATGAACACATATCGATACCTCCAGGCTCAAAGGTCTTAAGGGACTTGTTGATGCAGTCTTACTCATTTTTAAATAGGTACTCTATCGATCTCTACATTTTATTTGGTGAAATTCGCAAAAAAGGACCTTTACGTCCTAGCTTTCGGGTCTACAGTCATAAATACGTCATTTTTTTTTTCGTGTTTTGCTTCTCCTCAAATGTCTCATTTTGTCCTTTACTACCTTTGAGCCTGGAGGTATCGATACGTCAGTCGCTCTGGCTATTAAATAAAGTTCTAATATTGTATCATGCTCTTGAAAAGTGTGCGTCGTGTCGAATCGCTTCGCTTCCCGGTGTGAATTGACCCGTCAGCACTGTCGTATCTGCAGTAGTTTCTCTTTTTCTCGCAGCTTTAAAGATCGATGTCGTATCCGTACTGAAATAATAAAATTATTGGATTAGCTATATTCATACTAAATTATGTGAATGTACAGACAGAGCATCATCTCATTCATAGATTTATACGATTTATAATCGAAAACCGCAGAGAATAAATCTCCTGTCATTTTCCAATATTTTTATTCTGTTAGTGAAAGGTAAACTTTTAAGTGGCATCTGAAAGATATATATATATAATAATATATATAGTAAAATGTTTACCTTAGGTGCTCGTTTGATGAGGCAGTTGTAGATCAACTTGGCCCTTTGACAACCTTCATCGCCGTCTCTCACCTTCGCTTTGTTCACTGAAACAAGAAATATTAACTAATTAAGTTTTGAGTGAAAGAACGGGATTGAAAACATGTCATGCTTAATTTAAATTTCAATATAATAAATATTGCATGTTCAATTGGTCAACAAGACCGCATAAAATAAAGATAAAACAATCATAATGCCGTTTTCTCGCGATGAAAAGTAGCCTATGTCCTATTTCAGGACCTAACCTTTATGTGTGCCAAGTTTTATCCCGATCCGTTCAGTGGTTGAAGCGTGATTGAGTAACAAACATCCAAACTTTCCCATTTATAATATTAGTTGGATTTGTAAGTACCTACTCAATAAAAAAACATTACCTAAGTACTACTCGTATCTTCAAAAACCAAAAAATATTGCGGAGCATACCGGGGTCCAGAGGGCAGGTAAGGACAGTCCTTCGCTGTTACAGGTTACCCCTTACACCCTATATATAATGGGTGTAAGGGACAGCGTACCGCAATCTCATAAGGGTTGCTCAGTCAACGAAACTTTCACCAAGAAATTCTTTTAGGAAATGAAAACAAAAATACTTCCCCATACAAAATTAACACCTCGATTAGACAGTATGGAAAGCCAATTTTTTTTTCTTGAACAAAAATCCTGGTGAAAGTTGTTCAGTTTCGTTGGCTGAGCAACCCCTACCAGTTTGTGAAACGCTGTCCCTTACACCACTTACTTTACGTACCTTTTTTACAACCTCTAGCATATTTTGATAAATTTTCTTGTTCATCTTCTGACAACCTCTGTTTGGTATAATCCAACAATCCATCGTAGGTATATTTCCCTTCGTCATCAAGCTGCATTAAAAACATTCTATTAATCTTGGCTCTAAGGCCCGTATTTATAATCAGCTCTCTAGAGTGACAGCGAGTTTGAGTTCGTATCAGAAATGTCATTTTAAT
Source organism: Scrobipalpa atriplicella (assembly GCA_029255725.1). NCBI lineage: Eukaryota > Metazoa > Arthropoda > Insecta > Lepidoptera > Gelechiidae > Scrobipalpa > Scrobipalpa atriplicella. The sequence continues at coordinate 18,189 of JARACY010001565.1, forward strand.
ACAAAACGGTCTGTCAAATCCATACTTAATACTGCTCTCAATCTTGAAATCGCTTTATAAATACGAGCCTAAGTTATACCGGATGTAAGGAACAGCGTAATAGAAACTGATAGGGGTTGCTTAGTCAATGAAACTTAACAACTTTCACCAGAAAGTTCCTTCAGGAAACATTTTTTTTTGCTTTCTCATACAAAATTACCATCTCGATCAGACAATTTGTATGGAAAAGCAAAAAAAAATCGTTTCCTGAAAAAAAAACAAAAAACGTACATACATACATAAAATCACGCCTTTATCCCTAATGGGGTAGGCAGAGCGAAAGCGACCTAAACAAAGGTCGTTTCGCCACGTCTGACAAGTTTTGAGGGTTGTTATTACAGATGATTATGTAAACTGCTATAGTGACGGTTTGTCAGCTCATCGCCTAAAATTGCAAAACACTGAAACCCTCGAATCCCTTAGCTGGTTTTTACAGCATGCCCGGGAGGAGATGCAGCTGGCACATTCTATGTTTTTCTGTCACTCAGTTTTCTATCTTTCTATCAGTTTATCATCCCTCTTCTTATAGGTAGAGTTTCTATTAAACATGTAATTAATTATACTTACAATACCAAGTTTTCTCTGTATGCAGGCCATGAAACATGGTGCATTTTCTCCATCAGGGAAGCGATTCTCCTTGAAAGCGATGACGTCTTCCAAAGTTAGAGGGTTGTCGGGAAGACATTGGTATCCATACATTAAAAACTTTTGATGCATTATGCCTCTTATTGCTTCGTGGTCGTGGTCATCCTAGAAATGGTCCACATTTTGGTTTTTGAAATTATACAGTGAAATTCATTTTAAAGCTATTATTATTTAAACTTTAAAAAATAAAAACAATAGTTTAATCTACAACGTTAAATGCAATTTAAACTTTTTGTATGGAGCCTGGCATACTGTGAATGGCGACCCTTATTTTTTTTAAAACATTGCGGCGCACGAATAAACCTAAACAATTTGATCCTAGACACAAATCGAAATCAAAAATACTTATTGAGATACCGATATAATTTAAATCAAAGATATCGGAATTTCGAATGTGTTTGTAATATTTGATTGGGATCGCCAACTCTCAGGTGTATGTATAAATTGTTTAAAATAAAGTAATAATTATAAAATATTATGAACATATTTAAAAATACTTATATAATGAACTAACTCACCTCCTTCTCCTGACCCTCATGTGAGTCATGTGAGTCATGTGCATTAGTAATTCTAAACAGAAAAATTAAAGCAACAAATAAAATTCGTGACAACATTTTGAATCTAAAATTATTTTATACTTACTACAAGTAAAAGATACAAAACAATGGAAAGTAAACCTGAAACACTATCTCTTTTATACCCCACAGGAAAGATACATAAATGTAATTGAGTAATAATAAGTAATCTAAAATAAAAGAAAAGAACAGGAAAATTTTGATTACGTAATTATCATTCGCCATTTTTAATCGTAACAAGTTTGGCTTAAACTTGTTTTGTAACTAATTAATCGATTTATCAATTAAAATGCATATTTAAATCGAATACTTTTATTTTAAACTTTAAGCAAGAAAATATTATAAAATAAACAATTAACAATATTGATACCTATACTTACTTACAATCTTAAAATTATATAATGTCCATATAAACAAAATGCAGTAGGTATTGTCAGTTCTACGAAGATTTCAGGATTCAGGAGACGAAAATTTAAAGATCGAAGCCAAACTGTAAATAGAGGAAATACATTATATTAGATGGATTTAATATAATATCTATAAATGCCCATCAAATTGTGTAATTTTTTTAAGTTTAATCCTATCAAACGAAAACTGCCTCTGTGCAGCCAATAAATAGCTGGGTGCCTATCAATAGCTGTGCCAGGCTTGGGTCTCTCCGCTCTTTAGGTACAAACTTCTTTTCTACTTCAGACTGCTCTCACTCTTCACCTTTTCTAGCTCTACATGAATCTCTACAGCACCGCGAACAACGCCGTATGAATTGTTCATCCGTCGCTAAATATAGTTCAAATATTATTGAGATTAAATTTTGCCAGAAATGGTGCTATGTTAAGAACAGACGATATTATTACCTTAGATGCATTTTCCACCATGCAGGTGAATGCGAGGCTAGCACGTTCACACCCCTTCTCACCATCACCTACAGCCGCATCGTTCACTGAAAATAAAACAGAATTGGAAAATTTATATCTGCATTCACTTTTTTTGTAGCAGCAAATTATGGTAGGCAGCACCGTAGCCTATAACATTAATGATAGATAGTTTCAGCCTAAGCACAGAAAAGGTAAACCCTAAGACCTAAGAGAGCGTTTGGGGTGGTAAGGGATTGAATTTATATCTATTACTCGTAAGAATTATGATGATGATGATGACTAATGTTTCTGTGCTTGCTATGACATCGCCTCTTTCTCAGTTACTTCAAGCCTAGACTAAAGTCCAAAATAAACTTACGGTACCTAATTTAAAAAGTTCCATAGCTTACCATGGTGGCAAGAATGCAAATAGTCGCCAATGTTGGCGATCTCCTCCGGATCTTCAAATATTTTCTTGGCCATTTCCAAAGCTGTCTCTTTCTGAAGCATACCCTTGTCATCCATCTGAAAATATAACAGCATAGAGAATTACAACAATCAAATTTTTTTCACAACAGATTGAGACTATGTTTAGCCTCCTCGTAAGTCACACGGCCTTATCCTCTTTTACCAAAAAGTGGTTCATTTTCAATCTTGGATAACCATTAGTTGAAAAAGGATCCTATAGATAGGAGAACTTGCGCTTGATATCTTAGCCTGTTTTTCTGGATTTGAGAAACTCACCACACCAATTTTCTTCATGACACAGGCGACGAAGCAAGCAGCATGCTCGCTCGTCGGCATCTTCTTATCTTTGAAGGAGTTGATGTCATCCTCTGTGATTGGGAATCCTTCCATACACTGCCCGCCCAGCTCCACGAAGTGTGCGTGAATCTTCTCCTTCTGATCTGCTGTCATAGCCTGTACAAACAATATTTATGGTTGTAACGATTCAGGTTCATAGTTGATCAAATCTGTTGAATATGAAGAGCAATTTAATTACTGGGTACAAATACATAGGTTCACAGTTTATCACTCAAATAAGCAGCCACTACAAATAGTATATTGTTGTCTCATATATCATAACATACATACTATCACGCCTGTATCCCTAATGAGGTAGGCAGAGCGTCAACGACCTAAACAAAGGTCGTTCCACCCACTGATTTCAGAAGTCGCCACGTCTGACAAGTTTTGAGGGTTGTTTAAGATAGACCTGTATACTGCTGTAGTGACAGGTTGTCAGCCCATCGCCTAAATTACAATAAACTGAAACCCTCGATTCCCTTAGCTGGTTATTACAGCATGCCCGGGAGGAGATGCAGCTGGCACATCTTATGTCTCCCAGTCCAGCATGGAAGATTGTCTCATAACTTGGCGCTTAAATATTTTTATGCTCCAGTTCGCTAAAATGTTTTCTGGTTTAGGCCAGTTTATTGTTAGATTTTTTGATCATGCCGAAATTCCAGAAGGTCTCAATTCAAACATATCTAAGAACAATATAAAATTTTCACTTACATATGCTAAGTACGTAGTCAAAACAGAAAAGCACACACAACAAAACAAAGCAGAAGAGCGGAACATTTTGGAGGATGCCAATTTTTGACAATAACGTTTGACGCTGTAGAAGGAACTACGGTCAATATTACTGGACACTGAATTTATACTGTTGTCATAAATCAACAGTAATGATGTGATGAGGAACTCAAACGTACCATCATTAGATGAAAAAACATTGAAGATAATAAGTGCCTATGGTGCTTACCCGATAATTTGACATAATTCAAAATTGAAGATTTTTTCATGCATAGCATTTACAGAACTTTGTACATTCGTAAGGCGGAACAAGGTCGCTTTTGTGTTGGATTTATTCAGGTTATTTTAGACGTTTGTTGTTTATTATGTCACCTGCTCATCACCATAACGTATTATTATCTCATCAGCATCTTCCTTTCAATTTTCTGATTTCCTTTCATTTCGTTTGTCAATATTAATCTTAATAATGCGATGACTTTATATGCTTGCAATTTTGTATTAAACTGTATTATTGACAAAATTTTTATTTGAACTTCAAGTAAGTACAAAATCTCTGTGGACATTATCTGCTACTTTATTTGTAGCACCATTTGTACTATTTTTTTTGGTGTTTACTTTGCTTAAGTCAAACATTACTTAGGTTTTCGAGAAAATTGTCTGAAAATCTGCTATTCTATGGAGAGCCACATTTCACTATTATAAACTATATTTTAGGTAGATAGCGATTTGTATTGCTCAATTGTGTCAAAATCTACCCAACGTAAATTATATGACAATTTTTGAATTAGGGCCACAAAATTTCCCTAAAAGTTTCCAATTTACAATGTTACAATGTTAAGTCAACAATATTGAACTACTAGCTTTCTATCCGCGGTTTTTCCTATGACGTGGAGAATATATCGGAGAAATACGTCGCGGATTATTTTCAGTTCAGCAGTTCTTTTTACATTTTGTAATTGTACATACATACATAAATCACGCCTTTATCCCTGATGGGGTAAGCAGAGCGTCAACGACCCAAACAAACAATAAACAATAAACGTCTGACATTTTTTGAGGGTTGTTTAAGATAGATATGTATATTTGCTGTAGTGACAGGTTGTCAGCCCATTGCCTAAATTACAATATACTGAAACCCTCGAATCTCTTAGCTGGTTTTTACAGCATGCCCGGGAGGAGATGCAGCTGGCACATTCTATGTTTTTCCGTCGCTCCTAGTCCAGCATGGAAGAATTGTATTGTGTTAAAACCTTTCAGTATCTTATAATTCACCAGGGTTCAGGGTTGACTCGAGGTAGGTAGCTATAGAAGAAGATTTTCAAAAATCATTTTCCAGAGCACTATTTGTTTCTGGTTTTACATATCCATCAATCAATTGAATAAAATTCAGAAGCCTGATTCGATGGCGTATTAGATAGGACCGCTCTGCCTCCTTTGCAGGATGTCGTGGTTCGAATCCCGCAACGTACTAATGTGTTTTTCAGTTTTTGAATTTCTTAGTACGTATATTTAGTGTTTTAACGGTGAATAAAAACATCGTGAGAAAACCTGCACACAACTACGAAGAAATTTGTGTGTTAAAGGTCGTGGGTGAAGTCGGCGAAACCGTACTTGGCCCACGTGGTCGACTAAGGCCCGATCGCCCTTTTCTAGGGTTGGCTCGTGCCCCTCGGTGGGGTAATTATATAAGGGCTCCTACACACTATGAAGCCGGCAAGGCCGTGCCGGTGGCATAATGTGTAGGAGCCTTAATATGAGCTGATGATGATACATCAATTCGTAGTTCCGTTTCAACCTGAAAGAAGCACAAACAGACATACATTTTACATCTATTTATTTTATGGATGCCTGGTTTATGCATGATGCAACCTACTCTAGTTATGCAATCGTTGTTGTGAATGCTTTTAGTATTATACCATCAATGTTATTCATAATAAGCCTCTGTCATATAAAAACTAATAGTTCATTTTTTTCACACATTTGCTGTAAGAATTTTATTGGAGTCGTTGCTTGGTTTAGTGCGAGATAATCTATTGAATAAAAATGTATAAAATTATTGTTTCTGTGTTATGTGTAAGTTGTATTGTCAGCAATGTAAAGGTGTGTACATTTTCAGATTTACCGATCGTTGTATTTACTATACTACTAGCTATCCTACATAATAAGTATATGTAGGCTAGAGATTCACTTTTCTGATCTGTGAGATTCATGAGATTCACAATAATATCTAATTATGATTTTCAATGATCTCATTTATTTTGGTGATAAAAGACATTATTGTCAGTCATTATGTCATATGATTTGTACATGGATTTGTATGTCAAATCGGCTCTAATAGATAACGCCAATGGGAGTTTTTTGCACGATACTTGCGAGTTCCTGCAGAGGGCGCTGAAACTGGTTAAAAAAACGTTTCTTTGCACGGAAAAGTCTATTGACTATATATAATATAGTTTCTAAATTCCTCAAATCAATCTTTCTACATTTCCGAAAACTGTATTTTGCTTATCTGTAGTTAAATTTTCAATACAGCAGCACTAAGAAAGCCTTCTAAACTATAAATTTTACTCTTAAACTTATTTGTCAAACATTGCGTGAAACGGAAACGCCAAAACAGCGTTTTGCGACCTGTCAAAATTTTAGCCACACACACACCTGACAACGCCATCTAGTTCGAAACTGAAAATTTTCTCCGGAACGAGCAAATTTAAAACCCCCTTAACTATAGCTTCTTCTTTTCGAGTCAATAGAAAAACTCAAATGGTCGACCTCCGATGGTTGGCGACGCTAACTTTAGCTAAAACTATAGCTAAAAAGCGGATATTATACCTACAAAAATTGAAATCAAATTCAGCACATTCTTTTCCTTTTGTAGTCGCAAGATATTGAAGACCTCAAAACCGAGTACCTGAAGTATATAATGGAGTGTTCTCAAAAGTTCTCGATCACTAAGGAGGAGTTGGAGATGCTGAGGAATAAACAGATGCCTCGGAGCAAAGCTGTCAAGTGCACCTTCGCTTGCGCTTATCAGAAAGCTGGTATTGTAAGTATTAAAAACTGCCTTCGTTAGCTGGTTTACTGAGCAAATACAAACTACTGTTGAGCTTTCACAATTTATTTCTTCGACTATAACAAGGACAAACTGGTCCTAATGACTTGTGGACAGAAACTAAAACAAAATACCTATCGACACACACACAAACACTTTAAAGTGACCTAGTGAAGCCTAGTTGGCAGTGTATCTGCCTGCAACGCAGAGGGTCCCGGGTTCGATTCCCGGCCGGGGCAGACTTTGAATGAGAATTTAAATGTCTGTTTCTGGGTCTGGGTGTTCTTTGTGGATGTTTCTGTGTATGTCCATGGCACCCCGATACAGGGAATCCTAGTGGGGGCTATGAGTGTGATCGTGTTGTTTTTTTTTTTTTTTAAAGTGATGGCCAAGCTGCCAGTTACCAACAGTAAGTAATCTTAGTTGGTCTGTTTTTATTTTATTTATTAAGCATTACAGAAAATAGGGAATCTTGCCCTACTTTTAATATCATACAGTAGTGTCGTTTCTTTCCAATTTTATTTAGGATTGTGTGGTCTAGTCTAGCCTATGAACCTTCATCGTTCCTGTCTGTGTAGCCAGCATTATCAGCCAACGCGTAATTTACAAAATTTGCATAACCTCTAATCTCTAATCCCTCTAGGATAGGACCGAATATAAAAGTGGTCGAACAAAACTTTGAAAACGAGCTGTAATATTAACCAACGTAACGATGCAGGCACCTAATTGCCAATGACGTAATGTTAGACTTTGTTCACCACAACAAATTTCGTTCGGATTAGTTCTAATGAGCATAGTCTGGGAATCGAACCTTTATCCAACGCCAGGCACCGTGTAATTGTCCATGTCACCATGAGCCAGCTTTATTTTTACCTTGCCATTATGAGTTGTTTTACCTACCATAAAGTTTATATAAAAATGAAATAGGTTACTACAAAAAGTCGCAAAACGTCTCTTTCGCGAAATGCCCCTTTCGAAAAATGACTCTTTTCGCATAAAATGTCCCTTTTCGCAAAAAGATTCCTTTCGCAAAATGCCCCTATGAAAAATATATCAGGAATAGCAGCGCACCCAGTACGCTTCCTTGAGGTACACTGGTAGACCTGTTTCTATTTATTAGCGACTTAAATATTAGTATTCACATGTCCGAGTAACAAATAGGTTATAGCGCGCAATTGTGAATTGTGAGTTCCTTTAGAATAAATTCCAGGCGTCGAGATAACACTCTGAAGTCTATTTCTCCGCTATTATAACTAGTACTGTCCGAAGTTAATCGTTAAGCGAATAAAAACAGGTATATCTTAGGGAAGCATTCTGAGTCCACTACTATTTCCTACTGTATATTAATGAGTTCCCATGAATATAATACTATATTATAATATCCTTCAACGACTTACAGTGGACATGGGTCCAACATTTATTTTCCTGATGCTCTCAGTGACAAACTGAAACTTTTATTTCTTGTTCACAGTTGGATGACGCAGGATATATGGCGGTGGAAAGAATGTATGCCATAATTGAGAAATATCTGAAGAAGGACGCAGGAAGACTGGAGAAGGCGAAGCAGTTTGCCGAAGCTTGCCGATATGGTGACTACTTTTTTTATGCTACTAATATAAAAATATGAATGTTTGTGTATATAGCGTGAAAGATGCTATGGCCTTTGTCAAAGAACACGAAACGCATATGTTCTTTGTTGACTACTGTTTCGTCTTCATTTCGACTTATCGACTCTTCAGATGCGGAAGTGTCCGCATGCCAGTTGGTTTGCGAGTGCTTTTGTGTATATGTTTCTCACCCTTTCGCGTTAAAAAGCTCAAGTTTGTACGGATTTTGGATTAAATACTTGAAAGAATTACCGAATTGACGATGATGGAAATACTTCATTTCTATGTCATCACTATCTCCCTAGCATTTACCCCTAATTTATGTCGGGGTCGGCTACCTATCTAGGTGACTGAACAAGGATATAGTTTTACACAGAGTGACTGCCATCTAAATCTGACCTCCGAAACCCAGAACTAAGTAACTTCCATGCTGGACTGGGAGTAATAGAAAAACATATTATGTGCCCGCTGCATCTCCTCCCGTGCATTCTGTAAAAATCAGCTAAGGGAATCGAGGGTTTCAGTGTATTGCAATTTAGGCGATGGGCTGACAACCCGTCACTATAGCAATATACAGATCAATCGCGAATAACCCTCAAAACTTGTCAGACGTGGCGGAACGACCTTCGATTAGGTCGTTTACGCTCTGCCTACACCATTAGGGATAAAGGCGTAATATAATGTATGTATGTATGGGCCAGAAAATCGATTTTAACAGTTGCTAATTCAAAATTGTTATAGTAGATTCTTTCATACGTGTCAATTATTCATAGTGTAGGTTGCAACGCAACGCATGACATAAGTGACGATTTTGAATCAATAACTAACCAAAAAATTATCTACTAATTTAACCATTCGGTTGAATTCCTAAAATTATGTAGGACGTAGGTATCATCAATCTCTCTCTATATCCCTTACTTACGGAGTAACCAAATCGTCAATGAAATCGTTTTAGTCATTTCTGTTATATTTTCAAGGGGTCTATTAAATTAAAGCTAGTTCATCATGGCGTGAAGAAAACGTGTTTTTCCTAAGAAATAATTCATAATCTATAGGAATTATATTGTGTTATGTTGTTAATTATTGTATAGTAGGAAATCAATTTTAATTTTGTAGTAAACCATGTGGACCTCACTGGACAAGCTGACAGCGAATGTGAGAGAGCTGCCTTGATCTTTCAGTGCAGTGTTGATAAAGCTTCTCAGGTAAATATTCTTAGTCAAGTTCTGAGAGTTAGTTGTTCATTTAATTTTATGTGAAAAATCATCTTTCTTCGGCTTTAAAACGAATGAAAATCCATGACCCCAAGTATCTCAGAACTTCTATTATACGTTATTGCATGAAGACACATTCTAACCTATATTGTATACCTAAACAATTCAACAGTAATTGAAAAGTCATTTGTATGATAAATAAATAAAAAATATTATTACTACCAAGCCATGATCAAGCTATTCAGCTAAATATATCAAGTTAAAATAGAACTCTCTAACAATAATAATTATTATTTTTTGCAGTTTGAATTCACTGTTTGAAACAACGACACGTTCCTACCCAGGTAACGCAGAATGAACATCTCTTGATTCTTAATAAGTTTATTAAATCTAGTGTTAGCTAAATTAGGTTAGATTATGGTGAACAACAAAATGTAATACTTATCTAAGTTAATGCATTAGAAGTATTTCTGTAAGTGTATTTATTAATCAATTAATAAATTTAAATTCTAAATCGAACTACTGACAATGAAACATTATTTTATTCATTTACCAATGATAGCAATTTGCATAATCTTTTATCATTATTACAACCAGAAGTATTTTCAATATTTCATTGCCTGATTTTATCAATTTTAAATATTTCCTGTTGATTTAATTCAGATTTATGTTATGATATTTTCTATTCCTGCAAAATGTAAATTAAATCAAATTTTGTGTACCGTCAATAGTCTTATCTCAATATTAATGTTGTAATTGACATTATTATACCTAAAATTTACCTTATAAATAAAGATTTTCACTTGCAAATTTAATCATTCCATACACAGAACTGAAATTTGGAGAAATGTGGAGAATAATCTTTATATCTATGTTGTGCACTTCCGTGCGGGTAAGTTTGATTTTAAGTTCTTCTACCATTAGTAGTTCCTTTATTAGTACTGTAGATTTTGACAAGTCTACACCACATTGGATGTTTAGAATCAGCCTTTGCCTAAATTTGTTGGAGTTTTTTATAAAGTCAATTTTTTTAATTGTGTTTATTAAATTATTATTCAAAATTGAATTTATTAATTAGAGATTTTCACGACTGGCTGTAGGCTCAGATTTCTAGACCAATCAGGCAGTTAAAAATGTATAGAGCAAAACTTAAGAACAGTCTTTAAAAATACTTCAGGCACTGACCGACGCCGAGATGAAGATGGAGTTTACAAAGATAGTGATGGAATGTTTGAAAGACCATCCCGTTGATCCAGCTGAGCTGATACCTCTGCAGCAGCTGGTCACACCTAAGAAGAAGGAAGTCAAGTGTCTACTCGCCTGCGCTTATAAGAAGGAAGGGACTGTAAGTATATATTGTAGATATTGAGGGATTTGAAGATGGAGTTTACAAAGATAGTGATGGAATGTTTGAAAGACCATCCCGTTGATCCAGCTGAACTGATACCTCTGCAGCAGCTGGTCACACCTAAGAAGAAGGAAGTCAAGTGTCTACTCGCCTGCGCTTATAAGAAGGAAGGGACTGTAAGTATATTATAGATAGATAGTGATGAATTTAAAGATGGAGTATAGATAATTATAATCATAAATTAACGCTCGTGTGTTTTTGCTTTAGATGACTGCGAAGGGTCTTTACGATAAGGAGCACGCTTACCAGATAGCGGAGAAAGGAAAAAATGGTGACGAGAAGAGACTAGAAAACGGAAAGAAAATTGCAGATATTTGTGCTAAAGGTAGGGTCTCAAAAATCTACACCACTGTGATAAATTAATGAGGTTATACAGTAAACATTGCGTCAAACAAGGACCATACAGACAGACTTACTTTTAGATAATGTTTGTACACATTTAATTGGTGACAAATAAATGCTTTTTATACTACTTTCTATTCTGTTCTTACATTTTTGAATTAAATTAATATTGCTATATTTCTTTTGCCTTCAGTGAATGAAGTCGAAGTAAGCGATGGCGAAAAAGGTTGTGAGAGAGCAGCGCTCATTTTCAAATGCGTCGCAGAGAATGCTCCGAAGGTTGGTTGAAATTCATCATCATCATCATCAGCCACAACCAGTCTACTGCTGGACATGGGCCTCCCCAAAATTGGGGGTATACGCCATACTCACCACGCTTGGCAGGCGGGTTGGTGAGCGCAGTAGAAGTTTTCCATTCAATGGGAACGCTGCTGCCTATGCCCTGGATTTATCCCTTAGTCGCCTTTTACGACATCCACTGGAAGTTATGGGGTGATGCTATTCTAACCTGGCACCACACGCACGGGGTTGAAATTCCTTAAACATAATTACCCAATTACATCATAGTTACAGTCCAAAGAAGTGCACTACCAGGCTTCCAACTTATACGATCCTACTCCTGCAGTTGCATTCACCAATGTCCAGCTACCTTCACTGAATCATATTCATTTGTAATTGAATATCCAATCCAGAATATTTTTATCTGGTGTAGAGTCAGCATTATGATCACCACATAATTTTCCTTTTTTATCTGTAAAGCCATAACTTCAGCAAAACAGGGCTGATGCGGCTGATATAGTTATAACTACTTAAATATAATTATGTATATATTTTTTTCAGTATGGATTTAAAATCTGAAAAGTTTTAACGGCGGCACATGACGCAGATGGATACCTATATCTACAAAGCGCAGTATCATGATGTAATGTTCCACAGAATTTAATTATTATTTGTTATATTTATTTTAACTTAGTGAATGTTCCATAAATTATTTGAAATAAATAATATTTTTGTATACTTACGCTATTTAATTTAATTTACATAATTAACAAAGTAATTACATACATATTGAACAAAAAAACTTATTTTTCAGTAAATTGCCTGGTGATAAAAGCAATTATACATAATTTGTATCAAACGTTATAAAATTCAAGTTGAATGTCATGCAATTATTATGATAAAATCAACCCAAGGAAATAATTGTTTTGAATAATAAATGGTAATTTATATCGTAGGAAGATTTGATAATTTAAATCTTCGCAAAAATCCGGGGAATGATGCGGAAACACGAATAAAAATTTTCAAAAGGTGAAAACATTGTCTAATCTTACTGGAAAAAGATAGGTTTTGTTTGCGAATAAACGAGTCTTTCTAGTAACATTTGATATCCTGAACTCTGATTGGCTAAATTTTCCCGCCGGGTAATAAATGTTACAAAGACAAAAAGTTAATGGGAAACATAGTCCTAGTGTCAAAATGTACAAACTGCCTAGTGCCAAAATGTCATATTGCCTAAATGCTGCTATGATAGAATACATTAAAGCTGTAATGTTCAATTGTTCAAATTCCCTAAGTGCCAAAATGTCATTTTGACCAAATACCGCCAGAATACATTAACGCTGTAATGCACAATAAGAGCCTTTTTACACAACGGACGTAGATGGGCCAGGTGTTAAATTGGACCATGACTTCTTTCCGGCTAATACTGTCTGATCTAGACAAGATCTTTATTTCGGATGACAGCTGTCAAATTTAAAATGCCAATATCTTGAAAACTATCAATCCTAGAGTACTGGTGTGTATGGACAAATGATAGGTCTCGACGAGATCTACATTTCAGATGACAGCTGTCAAACTTGAAATGGCAACATCTCGAAAACTATCAATCCTAGAGTACTGGTGTGTAGGGACAAATTATAGGACTCGATGAGATCTAAATTTCGGATAACCGTTTCATTTTTGACAGCTGTCATCTGAAATGTAGATCTCGTCAAGACCCATCATTTGTCCCTACAGTCCGATACTCTAGGATCGATAGTTTTCGAGATATAACCGTTTTAAGTTTGACAGCTGTCATCCGAATTAAAGATCTCATCGAGACCTATCATTTGTCCCTACACACCAGTACTCTAGGATCAATAGTTTCCGAGATATAACCATTTCAAGTTTGACAGCTGTCATCTGAAATGTAGATCTTGTCGAGACCTTTCATTTGTCCCTACACACCAGCACTCTAGGATCGATAGTTTCCGAGATATAACACTTTCAAGTTTGACAGCTGTCATCTGAAATGTAGGTCTTGTCGAGACCTTTCATTTGTCCTACACACCAGTACTCTAGGATCGATAGTTTCCGAGGTAAGCATTTCAAGTTTGACAGCTGTCATCTTGAATGTAGATCTTGTCGAGACCTATCATTTTGTCCCACACCAGTACTCTAGGATCGTTAGTTTTCGAGATATTGCGATTTCAAGTTTGACAGTAGCAGATAGGATAGGTGTATGTATGCTCAGTCGTTAGTGATCCTACCTTCGAAGCCCAGGGTTGCGGGTTCGAATTCTGGCAGTTGCATTATAGCACAGTCATGTTTTGTCTTTTGTACATTTTGACAATTAAACAATTAGACTTCTACGCATTATATCACAATTATTTTTTGTCATTTGCACGTTCATGTACATTAAGACATTTGTACATTTTGACACTAGGACTATGTTTCCCATTAACTTATTGTCTTTGTAACATTTATTACCCGGCGGGTAAATTTTTACCCGACTGTCAAGAAGGGTTATGTTTTTCGCGCGTATCGCTTGTATGTATGTTATGTATGTTTCTCAATTTCTTTATGACCACGTATCTCCGAAACGGCTGGATGGATTTCGACAATTAGGGTATCGTTTGATTGGTCGCACACACCTGATTGTTCTTAGGCCCGTATTTATAATCAGCTCTTGAGACTGACAGCGAGTTTCAGTTCGTATCAGAAATGTCATTTCAGTACAAAACGGACTGTCAAATCTACACTTAATATTGCTCTCAATCTTGAGATCGCTTTATAAATACGACCCTAAGATTGGTGTGATTTTTTTCAATCAAAATGGCGGTTTTTTGGCGCAAAATTTCAAGTTTTAAATTTTTTTTTAACTGAACCTATCGAGTGGGGTATATCAAAATAAAAGTAATTAAAAGAAGATTACAAAAATATAAATAAGTCATTTGATAATAATAATTGGTAATTAAACAAATTATTTGTATTTGTAAAACCGATTTTTATGTAGGTACTACAGTCGGGTTTGAATCATTTTTTAAAATATTTGTTACTTACCAATTTAATCTGATTGGTTAAATAGCAAGCGTTCAAGATTGACATTTAAAATGTCATTTTGCTATAGTGACAGGCTGTCTGTCCATTTCGTGCTCGGCTTCTATCCAATGAAGGTACCTATAACTTAAGTACAGTCAACAACACCTTTAGGGTAACAGGGCCGCTCCAAACCGATGAAGTTTTCTCGGGTAATTGTTTATACTTTTTCATGAAATTTCTCATAGCTGTGCAGGTTATTAAACTGTACGTACATGTATATAAAATTTTATCAAAATTGTAAATAAACACCTGAGAAAACTCCATTGCTTTGGAGCAGCCCTGTTACCCTAAAGGCGTTGTTGACTGTACTACCTACTCGTAGTAAAAAAAGTTAGATACGAACGAAAAATTGATAAAGCCTCCTGTGTTGTGTAGCCATGATTTTTTTTATAATTATAATTAGGCACCATATAGGTAATAATTATTTCAGTTTATCCTAAAATTGAGGTTCCGGATATTGAAAAAGGAAATAATGTTCATTAATCATTATATTTCGTAATCATTTGTGAGTTTAGGAATTATGATACTTTATATTCTTTGTATGAAAATGAAAACTCTACCGAATCATAGTCATTTCAAGTTTCACACTTAACCAATAGATATGTGGTATACCTTTATGTTACTTATCGTTGCTGTTTCAGCCGTTGTTGTAAGTATTTTTTTTATAAAAATATATTTTATCATGCGATCGGGACCCGAACCTACGACCACGCTGAACCGTTATGTGCAGCTCCAAGCTACTTGTGTCAAGTTTCTGGTCTAATGGAATATCATACTTATTTTAAACATTAAATAGTTAGCACTGCAGAATCTTTTTTAAGCCAATTTATTTTTGATAGATTTTTAACCGACCTCCAAAAAGGAGGAGGTTCTCAATTCGTCGTGAATATTTATTATTATTATTTGTCAGTACATGATTTATGTTTTCCTCGTAAAAAGCCGTATTTTATTATTTTCCCTTTGAAGTCACTTTTACTTATAAGTAGTTATATTATAAGACGGTATATTAACTAGCAAAATCGTAGTTGCACATAAGTATTTAGTGTTATATTTTTACGTTAATACTTGTGGGACTTAAATTCAGATGTGCGCGTGAACTAATAAAATAAATATATTTCGCAGCCAAAAACTGATATGGAATATAAACAAGAAATGACCAAGAACGTGATAAGATGCACAAAGAAGCACCCAGTAGAGATGTCTGAACTATTCAGTTTGGAAAAGCTGATACCCCCAAAGGAAATGGGCACTAAATGTCTTCTAGCTTGCGCTTACATGATGGACGGAACGGTATGTGACTTTCCATACATTCTTCTTCTTCTGCTTAGCATTTTTCTGGCCTACTGCCATGGTCCGCTTTCTGGCTTCGACTACTCGACCCTGCCATATCTTTGGTATTTGCTTTTAGATCGTTATTTTCCATGTCCACATTCACAACGTCCATCCAGTGTTTCTTCGACCTGCTGTGTGATCTAGCCTTGAGTAGTTGATTTCCATATAGGTATTCTCTAGTAAAATATCTTTTACTTACGTGTTAGACGCATCATCAACGGCTTACCTTCAAAATTTCTGCCACTATTATTTATTTATATTGAGGGTCACTGATTTCAGAAATAGCTTTATTTTCCTGCTATGCCACCCCTATACGAAACCACCAAAATATTAGTAAAAATGAATGAAAATTTACATTTCAGCTGAATAAAGATGGGTTGTACGACATGGATCACGCTATGAAAATGTCTGAACAGATGTCGATGGGGGACGAGACTCGAAAAAAGAATATAATCAAGTTAGCAGAAATTTGTAGAAAAGGTTAAGTATCTTTAGTGTTTTAGTCATTAACTAGACAAGCATCATAAAAGATGCGAATGAAAGACATAATGAGTGGATTAGCAATGAACATAATATTATTGAGCAAGAATTTCTTTTAGCTACCAATACAATTTTATGTATGTATTGGAATAAAATAAATATGATATAAAAGATCTTGGAGCCCCATTTCGACATGTGCGGTGTTGTTTACTAGTTGATGATTTGTCATTATTATTTTACATCTACGAGTCATCATTATCATCATCATCATTAGCCTGTATCAGTCCACTGCTGGAATAGGCTTCTCCCAAGGCACGTCACTCAGATCGGTCTTCAGCCGTTCTCATCCAATTTCTGCCCGCTTTCTTACGAACATCATGTTTCTACGAGTAAATCTCTGAAATATGAAATCGAAACCAAGTGTTCTACCTTTTATTAAGATTGATTTTTATTGTTTTTTATTTGTAGTCAATGAGAAGGAAGTGAGTGACGGAGATAAAGGGTGTGAAAGAGCAGGCATGATTTTCAAATGTGTGACTGAAAACGCTCCTAAGGTAACAAATCATACTTTCTTACTTATATTCCAAAGATAATTAACTATTTATGTATAGTTGTTTTTGTAATTAGGTCATTAATGATTAGATATTTTGTTTCAGCTGGGTTTCAAAGTCTAATAAAGCAGAATAAAGCACCAACTTCATCAAATTTTATTGCCATTACATCTTCTTCATGTTTATTGAGTTATTTCAAGAAGGATATCAATCAAATTATCGTACTTTTTATGAAGATAAGTAATCCTATCAGATTGCATTGCAGAGTTGCATTAGCAACTTAATCCGAAGGAAATTGTAATTTTATATATATATTTTTTTGTATCAGACGCAATCAATAAAAAATACACGGACAATACCAATCATTATTTGAATGAATTAATAAAAAAAAAACCTTTCAGAACTAATGGTTTTTCCTCGCTAGACCTAATCTAATCTAACTTAGTGAGAAAAGAGGATTATTTAAAATGAAAAGAAAGAAAATTATTTCCATCTTGATAAAGATAGATACATTTAGATAGAGACGAAAGGAGTGGCGATAGTTAAAATTTAAGCTAAAATTATAAGTGTTCATCATCTTTTTATCCGAATACTTTTGTCGTGACAGTAAAAATACTCTTAAAACTAAAGTCATATAACCAAATTTCATGGGACTGCAAAACGAATTTACAATTACATTTCAATCAGACACACAATTCACAATTTACTGCTCTTATGATAACAGTTGGATAAAAATAAAAAAATTTGTAGTATTTTTTTTTTGTTTTATACAATATCATTAGATTTTATCGTAGCAATGTTTTTAATTTGTCTTGTGGTATCATATTTTGTATCTTCAGTGTTTGTAAGTATTTCATAAAAGGTAATATAACGGAAACGGACAAATTCAAAAAGAAAATAGTCATTTCTGGGGAACATTACATTTATTTATACTTTTAGGCAGAGCGTGACAATAGCTATGAAAGAGCCTATCTTATGGATGTAAAAAAAGCAAAGTTGCTGTGTATGAGGGATCATACTGTGGACATTTCAGAAATACACAACTTGGGTAAAGGTATAACTCCAACGAAGAGAGAAACTAAATGTTTGCTTGCTTGTGCTTATAAGAGGGAAGGGACTGTAAGTTCTGATCTAATTTTTTTTAACCATAATGAGAAAAACAATAAATATATCGTAGGTATTTGAAATACGTCTGATGGTAAGCTAGCAAACAACACCTGTAATAATAGTAGAAGAATTAATGTAAGTAGGTAGGTAGGATGAGACATCAAAAATCATTTTCAAATTGATGTATTATTTTATGAATAAAAATAAACAATACCTACCTGATAATAATAATGATGATGATGAACAATACCTAAAAGTCAAAGCTAGATATTTCGTTGTAGATGACAGAAGATGGGTTATACAATAAAAAGCACATGCTCGACATGCCAAATATATTGAGGCAAGATGGCAATAGAGCAAGTCAAGAAAGGCAAAGAAAGTCTCAGGTCAAGCGAATGGCTGCTGTTTGTAGTAAAGGTAAAATCTGGTAGAGTCACACTATACCTACATCAGGGGCCTATTTAATAAAACTGACAATGTACGGAGCCGAGACGAGGCCACTTACAGTGGGTGGGACAGGTCCACAAATTTAAGGTCGCCCAACGAGCTATGGAGAGAGCTATGCTTGGTATTTCTATGAGAGATCGGATATGAAACGAAGTTATCCGACATAAAACCAGAGTTACTGACATAGCTCAGAGAATTAGTAGGCTGAAGTGGCAGGGGGCTGGTCACATCTGTCGTAGAACCGATGGCCGTTGGAGCAGACGAGTTCTAGAGTGGAGACCACAAGGCAAACGTAGTGTAGGACGTCCTGAAACTAGGTGGGACGATGATATATTTGTAAGAAAGCGGGCAGAAAATGGATGAGAACGGCTGAAGACCGAGCTGAGTGGCGTGCCATGGGAGAGGCCTATGTCCAGCAGTGGACTAATACAGGCTGATGATGATGATGATGACAATGGCAATTTGACAGTGACAATTCGTAGTTCATTGCGTAGTTGCCTTGCCCACATGATATAAGAAGGATTATCGAATTGTCATTGTCAGTTTTATTAAATAGGACCCAGGTGAACCTCGCCGTGACTTGTGGGTTAAAAAATATCTTCCTCCGTCCTACCATATTGAACCTACTGAATAGCTGCTACCAGGTCATAAATTACCCTAATCGATCTGGAAGTCATTAAAATGCAGGTCCAGGTTATATCTTTTAGCTTATAAATATTGCAAAAAATTTTTGTTGTTCATGCATGCATGATCCATTAAAGTTTTGAGACTTTCGCGGTTGTTCACTGCAATTAGATTTTTGTTGCAATTAGGTTTTAGTTTTGAGTAGACACTCGTGACCATGGAGTTTGAAACAACTCCGAAATATCGAGGTAACAATAAACATAATCGTGGTAATAATCCCGTTCATAACAAAAATCTAATGATCCATTAAATTATTCTGTTTATTAGGATTAAAGTCCGTAGTTATATTTTAAATGGATGCTTAATTTTATTTTTTTTCAGTTAATTCGTACCAAGTAAGCGATGGTGAAGAAGGCTGTGATAGAGCAGCTTACATCTTTGATTGTGTCAAGAACCAGGCCCGTAAGGTACACTTCCACTTTTTTGTATAGTATAGAATATAGGAAAAAATGCGAAATTGTATTTAACTAAACCACCTTAGAAACACCTAAAATAACAATCAATGTTTGTTTTCAGCTGAGCATGATGGTCTCCTAGGACAAGAAAACATTATAAACAACAATAATTGTTTAATACTACCTAAATACAAACTTATTGTTAAGACCTATCCACTAGAGTCTCTTTTTTTATTACGAGTAAAGCCGGAATAAAAAAATAGAGACATCTGGTGGATATTGTAGATACTAGCACGCCCCTTGCGCCGTCACTTGTTTTCGACACTCATTTTCTCTTTCGGCGATAGAACCATGGTAGAGCAATGTAAGTTACTATATAAGCTGGCATGCAGATGTCGCCACAGAAAAGGTTTTCAAATTCATGACATGTCTTAGGCCCGTATTGATAATCAGCTCTCAAGTGTGACAGCGAGCAGCGAGTTTGAGTTCGTATCAGAAATGTCAATTCAGTACAAAACGACCTGTCAAATCCATACTTAGTATTGCTCTCAATCTTGAGATCGCTTTATAAATACGAGCCTTAGTTTAGTACATTCTAAAGGAGGTGAATTTATTATTATGTTCTTGGACTTGAACACCTTTGGAAAGCATGTTGTGTGACTTATATTAGAGAGGTGTTTCTAAAAAATACTTTGTAGTTTTTTTTTGCAACATTTGTCTACAATAAGTTTTGTAACTTTTTATCAAAATTGATCAGAAAAAATGCACCCAACACAACACAAGGTCCTAACCCACCTTACAAAAGTGTCAGATGGTAGAGTAGATAATTTATATTTTTCATATTTCCAGAAAAATACTAAGAAAAGTCAGTTTCGTAAATAGAACACACCCTTATTTTATATGAATACATTATATTTGTATTTTCTTGTTTAAGTTTGTTTTGTTCATCTTTTTTTCACCAGTGTCCAAAATAAGCTTCCGGAATAAGTAACGTTAAGATACAAATACTCTATTCTCTAGCATAAACAAAATCACCCCCTCTTATCTGCCAGCTGACTCACACACACAGCGGCACAATTTGAGGAACAACCACAAAGTCACGTCACGTGTGGATTTTTTCTACGCGATCTGATGTGACCAATGCATTACTCTCACACTCACGCATGTTGAACGAGTTTTTTCAACAACCGCTGCTGCTTTTGCGCGAGCGCAGGGCGGTATAACATGACTACTTCAATGTTGTAGCTACTGGAAGTTACTTTACGGTCTACCGTCTTGTCTAGTCTGTTTAGATACAGCTGCCGATTCTGTTCCAGACCCAACATAACTCATTTTAGTTTGGTCCTGTCACTTTCCGTCTTAAAGTGAACAGAAAAGGATGGCAGTATAAACGGACGGATTTTAGTCGGGACCCGTTCACATCACGAATTAACTTGACGTATGGATAGTTCCATAGATTTTTGAAGTGACAGATTTATAATAAGTCCATCTATACTGCCATCCTTTTCTGTTCGCTCAAGACGGAAAATGACGGGTATGGTTTTATTTTAGTTAAATCTGGTTGACGCCAAATCATAGCTACTATTTAGATAAGTTGAAAAACTGCAATTCCAAAAACTAGCTGTGCCTGTTTGAAAATAAAAAAGTTTTATTGTTTAGTGAAATATTTCACTAAAGGAGAAAGTCATTTTCATCAAATCATTACTCTCTCCTTAAATTTTTTGTAAGAAGTAGCGCTAGCTAAAGTGATTCCGCTAGTGTTAAATTAAGAATAGTTAATTTTACAAAAGATATAAGATAGAAACTAAGACAAAGGATAACAGAAAGAAAAGAAGAAAATATTAATAATAGCTTTGAGAATGATAATTTAATAATAAACTTGTGTGTGACTGTCTTGATGTAGTCAAGTAATACTCCACTGTCGTCGCACACGCACACAAATGAAGCATGAACAGGCTGACTTCATTCCGAACCTGGCTTCTGTCAGTAGAGTACCGCGAGTCCGCGACTAACTTCACTCGGCTTTGAGTGCAACCGTATGATTGCCGGGGTTTGGTGACGTTTGCCCAAACAATTTGACGGTTTGCAGTTATGTTTTGTCAATATTGTCCTGTGTTTGATTGTGTCTAAGATATTTCTAAATCGTGCATCTGTGATCCAGTTGTGTTTGTTTGTTATTTTATGTGCTAAATGCTTCGATTTGTTGACGTGTTTCGTTTGTGTTTTGGTGACTAAGTTGTGAATTTTGTGTTACATCTGCATCTTTAATAATTGCATTAGTAAGTACGAATAAGATACTATTTATTACATTAATATAAAAGAAATTATACTTGTATTATGTTGTAATATAAATTTTGTAGGCGGCTGCAAGTAGGTAAGTATGCAATCGTAAAATCATAAAATATAATTAGAAAGTTTATTTACGTACCTATATTTACTACCTAAATAAGTATATAAAAACAAGGTTTATTACTTTTAATCAGGTGGTTTTGTAAATTCAGCTGTTTGGCTATTACTACTCGTTTTACAACGTGGTCTTCTTTTAAACACCTGACTAGGTACTCTATTTATATCTTCATCATCGTTTGCATATCAATGAAGAACTCTACAAAAATTCTAGTTCATTTTTACTTTTAGGGGTACAGGCACCAATTCATCATCATCAGAATGTCTATTGTATTCTGGAGCATCCAGCGTGACAGACTTTACGGTTGATTGTGCTATCTGATACGCTTTCTTAGACAATACTCCTTGTTTTACTTCTTTAATGTCTTTATGCACCCTTTTCTTGGGGCCTCCTTTGGAAACACCAACTATGGTATTTACTCTATCAACTGTAATATCGTTATCGTTAGTAAGTTTAAAATTCATTTCATCACCACGAACAAAGTCAACTCCATCGTCATTCCATTTGTAAAGGTCGAAGTCTGGACCAGTAACTTCCTGTGTGTCTCTTCGTCTCCGACCAGAAATGACCCCGAGCTGCAGAAGTACTGGATTGCTGACTAATGCTGCAGCTGTGCCTAACAGTGCGAGACCTGCTAATGGCAAAAGAAATGCCTTTGCTGCTATTGCCTGGAAAGAAAATCAAGTGATTAAAAATCAAGTTTTTTTTGGCTTACTTAGCAATCACAAAATCATGAAATATAAATTTTTGAAACATTTTATGAAATAGAAACGGTTTGGTTTATATGAAAATCTTAAAAGGCGTATAAAGAAAATACAAACATTGCATGCAGTGTAAGAAAATGAACATGTTTAATGTTTATGGATGCAAGATGATTGATCATAAAAAGTTATCTTAAACAAGGCATATTTTGCATAGCAAGATATTTAAAAAGTTGTTTGTCTCGACAACCAAACAGACAAATAAAATTAAATATTATATTTCGTACATTTATATTTGAACGTATACTAAATCTTATCAGGAAGAAGGGATCAAACGAGAGCCCCAGAATAACTAATAGTACTTGAGAGCTCAGTTTATCTAAGTTAAAATTGCATTCAGGCCTTGAGTGGGCGACGTTTAAAATTCATAGTTTCCTGCATTAATACTGATCTGTATATAAACTACATCTAAACACGTCCGCGTAGGTTGAATAAGGGGAAAGGAAATTACAAACACCACGGTTTGAAACACTGGTTTCTGTACGTGAGATGTGATCATGATCAATGCTTTAAATTATGCAATGAGTTGAGAGTTGTTGATCTAGTTATTCGCGCAAACTCATTGGAAATCATCTGAAAGTAATACTTCTACTAAATAACATACTGTCTTTCAATTTGTATTCAAATAAATTTGATGAAAAGATATTATGTCATCAAATTTATTTGATTACACATAAACAATCAATTTTTTAAACGTATTTAAAAATACTGCGTGTATAAATTTACTTACAGGATTATAAACTTTATGGTGAAACCCATGACCAAGTCCATGTCCATGTCCTAATTGATGGCCATGATGCCCATGATCTTCCAAATGATTCAATCCATGATGATCAAAATCGTATCCATAACTGTAATGTCCTTCGTCGAAGCCATGTAATCCATATCCTGCAAAAGAAGTTGGCATTTAAGAAAAATACATTGAAAGAGTACGTAATGTAGAAAGTCTAAGAAAGTTTTATTGATACTTGAAAGGCTAAAGGGTAAACAAAAAGTATAAGTAGCGAACTTTGTATTTCATTTTCCTTTCTACTTAAATATTTTTATTTGATCAAAGCAAATGTACTTGCTTAATTTTTAAACGAAACTATAAATGATTTAAAAATAGCAGAAATGAAAAAAAAAATAGAATAATACTCAAACGGAAACAAACAAAAAACAAAATTGTTTCAAAGAATGCAAATATCAAAACAAATTATTGGCGAGAGGATGTCTGAAATTTTAAATACACCGTTCACATGCATTGTTGCAAGTTATGTTTTGTATTATGTATTTGTACAAGATACAATTGGAATCATGCAGTAATTTTTTTGGTTCTTATTTTGTATCGAGTTGATTATAGTATATAATAATGTGCGCTTCTTTCCTCGAAATGTTCCCAGAACCGCTCCAACAATATTCTTCGAATCATTCGCTGAGGTATGGAGTTCGTCTTGGAAGGAAGTGCCACTAATTGAGCGGGTCATCTTACCTCCGTGGTCGTGGTGTAACAGTCCCCTGCTGTATGCCGACCCAGATAAAGCGTTGTCTGGTATCTCTTCCTGCAAATAATTTAAATATAATCTGTGGTCATAATATCATCATCATCATTCAGGGTCGGCGCAGTATGTTTTCTTCTTCCATTCAACCCTGTCAGCCGTCACTTCAATATTGTGGTCATAAAAATATGAAAAAAAAATCATAAATGGGGATACCTAAAGTGTTTATACAACGGATCAAAACTCTGATAACTAAAAGTCTTCATGATAACACTAATAACATCAAAGTTCACCGCATGGTAATTGAGAATTTGTATTCTGAAGTAATAGAAATCCATCGTTCCATCTTGCAAACCAAAGTTGTCGATAATGAATATAAAGCTCTTTAATTATTTCCAAAGCTCTTGTTAATGCAATTAATGGCGCCGAAGTGATATTGCTTTACTTTGAAGCTTTTTTTTAAGGAGTGAAATAATTGGATTCAATAGAGCTGGGCCTTGTCTTGGGCTACGGTCCGGTGGTTCGATACGATCGTCTGGACACCGTGGCCCTTACTCCTTAGGCCAGGCGACTTAGGGATTCACCCTTCAAAATAGTTTTTTATAGCAATAACGATTATTAGTGATGTGTACCATACAGGTATTTTCATTTAAGTTCGGTATCAGCATGTTTTTTCTGCAGACGATGTGCAGCGACGATGTGCGCTTTACGTAAAGAAGGCAAAACGTGATGTTTACGTAAAATTATATTTAATTGTTTAGAAGGTATTGGGACAGTTAGTCTTATGATTCCTTCCATGCTGGACTGGGAGTGAGAGAAAAGCATAGAATGTGCCAGCTGCATATCCTCCCGGGCATGCTGTAAAAGTCAGCTAAGAGATTCGAATGTTTCAGTATTGTAATTTAGGCGATGGGCTGACAACCTGTCACTATAGCAATATACAGATCCATCTGGAATAACCCTCAAAATTTGTCAGACGTGGCGGAACGACCTATGTTTAGGTTGTCTACGCTCTGCCTACCCCATTAGGGATAAAGGCGTGATTACATGTATGTATGTAGTCTTATAATTTTACGATCAGAAAAGCGCTATCCTACTTGCAATTGTAATGCTCGCTTGTACGTATACAGGTATGCTTGTTAGTTAGGTATACTAGTTATATTGACAAAAAATAATTGTTTATATAACAAATATAATTATCTTACAAACTTAAATATTTGTGAGTGTTCCTTGCAAAATATTTTTAGTATACTGGAGTAACTTGTGGTCTAAACCCATCCACGGCCCTTTTTCACACGGTTGGTAATGTGTCCTTTCCGATTGAGGGTTTCTTCACGGTGTCTCACCAAATTACTACGTTTCACTTACAAACACATTGTATCTTATACAGAAAATGTAAGTGCTTCTACTCATTGTAAGGATTTTATTTTTTTCCTTTGAAATTCGCAAGCAAAAAAATTTAATGCTAAATAGATTTCTTAAAAAGTTTTTTTTAAGTTTATTTATAAAAAAAGTGATTAACATGGTTTATCTTAATACATAATGCACTTTGTCGGCGCTACATTATCCTTTTACCATCACTAGTGCTTCTTTGTGTAAGAACATAAAATGATATAATAATTCCGTGCTTCCGGGGACACGAAATGACATTGATACCAGTAACTGTTCTTAATAATAGTAGTAACATTATCAGCCCACGTTATTGTAGTAAAAAGCTTATCACTTTGACATAATCAATCGCATCATCGGAGGTCTCAACATCTTTGACAACGGATTTCATCGATTCTTTAGTGAATCCAACAACGCACTTTGCAGAACCCACCTCAAGTCTGTTCACAACATTCTTGCCAGCAATTTGCCATTGTACCACGCCCTGGTTTCCACCAACCGGCATACCAGGGTGCCTTTCCCGTGACGGCCGCGACCTCGACAGTTACTCCGGTATCTGATCTTCCTAGGCTCGTATTTATAAAGCGATCTCAAGATTGAGACCAATATTGAGTACAGATTTGACAGGTAATTTTGTACTGGAATGACATTTCTGATACGAACTCAAACTCGCTGTCACTATTGAGAGCTGATTATAAATACGGGCCCTAGTATCAGATATTCCCAGTATTAGTGAGTAATGCCTTTTCGAACGTAAAGCTGGTAGATTGTAAGGCGAAACAGCGCTGACTCATTCTAATAATAGTCCTCCCAACCGATTTTCGGTGACGGCGGCCAATCTCCCAGAGATCAGCCAACTGCGCGGGACTAGTTTTTAGTGCCTAAGTGTTTGCGCAACACACAAGTGCACTCTCTATTCCTTCAATCTCTTATTCTGATAATACTAAAGGACGAGCCTACCCTGAATAGGGCGATCGGGTCTTAGTCAGTCATGTGGGCCCAGTACGGATTGGTAGAGATTTCTTACTTTGCAAAAAGTTTTACATTTTATTGACAGAACCCGAAAATTTACTAAAAATTAAAACCAAGAAGTTTACAACAAGATGGATCTTCAAGAAGTTTCATGCCGCTTCGCGTCGCGTCGCTTCCCGGTATGAACTGGCCCTAAGATACAATGTGATAAAAAAAAAACAGTCACACAAGAACTCTTTTTTGGCTCAGTGCAAGTGCGATAAATAATAAATGACATCGGTTTGTACGTTTGTTCGTCCACAATGGTCGGGTATCGGCTGAATCATGCTTCCGTCGCGTTTATCACAATGTGGCTGCTGATAGTTCTCACCACACTACTGTACTTTGAACTGACTAGTACCGTATTGTAGCTGTTAGTGAAATAATGAATAATCGTTTCTTTTGCCATTTTTGACTAGTTTAAGTTGAAAGAGCCTCGACCTCTGTGTCTCTCACATCTCGTATCTCTTCTTTCACGTATGAAATGATTATGTTTCATCTATCTATACGGGGTGTAAGGGACAGCGTCCCGCAAACTTATAGGGGTTGCTCAGTCAACGATACTGAACAACTACCACCAGGTTTTTTTTTCAGGAAATGAAAAAAAAAATTTGCTTTTTCATACAAAATGACCACCTCGAACAGACAATTTGTATGGAAAAGCAAAATTTTTTTTTCATTTCCTGAAAAAAAAACCTGGTGAGTGTTGTTCAGTATCGTTGACTGAGCAACCCCTATAAGTTTGCGGGACGCTGTCCCTTACACCCGGTATGATCTAATCAACATGAGTCCCCAAATTACCTTCTAGTTATTGTCACTCTATGTACTTAAGCGCTCCCTCACTATTTTCTATCTCTGGTAATGTTTCCCAAAGAAAAAAATTACCTACGGATAGTTGTTCATTTTCATGAACTCAGGATACTTTTAAATATGGACACCCTGTTGATAATAATTGGACTGCTTTTAAAATATTGTAAACACGAGACACACAGGATACTCTTCTGGTTGAACAGGTTCGTCAACTACGGTGGACATTTTGCTGATATTTACCACAACTAAGTACTTTTAAATAGAAAATTCCGGTGGCAACTAGCAAATAAGCAACAGAGTAACATCTTATAGGCTACTTGACTAGAGGCCTTAGTCCAGCCAGTCCTGAGGTTAATTTAAAGATGTGTTACTTGTGTAAGTCGATGCGCGGTTTTGTTTGTACTATGGGAGAGTTTCTTGCAATTCTTGAAGTGCAGCTGACGCTGTGTCGTTCTAATTTGTCGTTATATTTAGATATTTTTTTCAAAGAGTCAGTCTACATAATAAGATAGATAGACCAAGGTAAATTTATGGCGCCAGCCTAATTTCTATGGCGAATTCGGGTCGCCATATCAGAATGAAATAGGGCCGTGCGTCGAGATAGAATGTTTCGAGATCAGTCGAGATTCCGTGCGTAGAGAAAGCGAGTTTCGGGATGCCGTATTGGACTCCCATTTTCCAATGAAATTCTTTGCACAAAATACTCTGCCTGCCCTACTAAAGTCCCACCTCTTATAGTAGGCAGCACAACCAGTGACTTCAAAACTACCCTCGCCAATATGCCCGAAATAATTATGGCAATTATCCTACAACGAGTGATCCTGCAGCTGATATTTTATCTGTACTGCACACAGTAACGAGTCTAATGAACGTCTATTACTTCATTACTCTAGGGTCAGTAACTTTGTATAATTACATTGGGCCCGATTCGTAACGATACGAAACATAAAATTAAGTCGCCTATTTTGCAACCACGAATTGCTACCAATGGTATTGTCCTGCAAAGAGATTGGCTTGGATTAAAATCTAGGATTGCCGTTTTTAAAGCCCGCCAAGGGAAAACGTTTTTGTTATACTAATTTCTACACACTACTCTTACAATATTCTCTCAAACATAGACATGTTTTTACTACGAGTACTTCTCTGCAAACGTGGAATGGTTTGTTGGGTTATGTATGTACGATCTTGATCTCCAATAACCTACCTTGAATCGGATAGGGCTTTTCACAGGTGCAAAGTTTGCGTATCTCCCTAAATCTTCTTTTTGTAACGTTCTTGCTGTTGTGTTCTAAAAAATAAAACAATTCAAAGT
This sequence comes from Scrobipalpa atriplicella, assembly GCA_029255725.1. Classification (NCBI taxonomy): domain Eukaryota; kingdom Metazoa; phylum Arthropoda; class Insecta; order Lepidoptera; family Gelechiidae; genus Scrobipalpa; species Scrobipalpa atriplicella. The sequence goes on from JARACY010001565.1 coordinate 46,982, forward strand.
TATTTATCATCAACTTTAGAAACATCATTGTCTCTGATACTAATATGCGGTTTCACTTTCTTCGGATAAGGCAATATCCAAGACTGACAACTTTAGTATTTTCTTTTTGCAGTGCAGTTCTTCTTATATCTTTCAGTTTTCATTACTTCTTCATAGAAACCACAAAGTCACTTAGAAACACACATCGACCGAGTCACCATACTTACAATATCACTCTCTTTGACAGAGTAACTCCTAATATTATCGCTGAAAGGGGTCGAAATAGGAATGCACAGGAAACTATCCAACTGCACAGTTACCACCAGAGTCAACCACAAACGTCCAGACCACATATTCACCAGAGCATAGGAACACACAAAGAAACAGGAATCACGAGTGCAAGAGCTATATTGAAGCGATGCGTGGAGCCACCGAATACTTATAAAAAAAGTTGGGGCGAGTGGAAGTTGCGCGTGATGTTGTGTGGGTTCTGTAGCTATTCAAAGGTTAGCAAGATGGCTAAGAACCACCAGATGCGATCTACCGGAGTCCGGCGTCAAAAAGCTTGTTGTGTTCCGTTAGTTTCTGACAATGCCAATGCTTTAAAGGCTTTTAGATGAGCTCAATCCATTCCAAAATACAATAGGTAATATTTTTGTTAGTACACCATTACCCGGTATAGTTATTAAGTTTATTCCTGAAAAAATATGGAAAATTGACTAGCTATTTAAGGACTACGTGGGCCTACCCTCGTTGCATTGAGACGTCCAGTTTCGAACACTTGACAGGATAAACTTCTAAATACAGCACAGCTCGGACTAGTTTCTTCCTACATATTAAGGATCTCTAAAATTAGACACCAAATGGAAGGGGATGGTTTCGTTGACAATTTGATGGCGGCGAAACAATGGACAAGACATGGTCACACCCTGTTGACTGTTGCGAAGCGGTTTCACTGCTTTGTTCATAATAAATCGTAATGAAGGTAATGTTTGCTGGTTTTGCTTGCATGCTCTGTGCACATGCCGAGGATGAGGCAAATTGGTACGGCACGGTATCTCCTAGTATTTTATTGGTATACGACCTGGTCATTAAAATAATGGTATGGTAGGCTAATGTGTAAGCTATTCTTTTGTATAATTATTAGTTTAGTTACGGTAATTTATTTCCTTCTTGGATGGTGGGCTTTTTATTTGCGATTAGCTTATATCTTGATTCTGGAAAAGTCTAGACTAGACCAGTAAAATTGTTACTACTATAAGCAATAGTGTTTTTTTTTTTTGCACAACGTCAAGTTTAAATTACTGATACTTGATCGACAGTCACAGCAAAAAGTTAAATGGTCGTGGACACATCCGAAGAAATCGTTCATAATCTACCTGCTGAAAATTCATGCGTGAAAGGTGCGTCATAAAAACAAATACGATCGCATGCTTCGATTGTGCAGACGGTGGTGTGACTATATTATTGCCAATTAGGTAGTTACTAGCCTGATTGATATTTCTACTTTCTTGTTGTCACCTTAGCTAAGTTGGTAGAGGCCGTTACTACGTTATAATGGTCTTCCGAGATCACAAAGTTCATGTCCTGCCCCTGCTGCACATAATCTTATTTTTGTCTTCTTGTTAAAAGCTAAGAAATCTTTAACATTCAAAACTGTAATAGAATGTTACAGTGTTTCATCGCCAATTATTCTTCCGAAATTGTCTGATCGTGTACCAAAAGTACTTAGTCAAGACTCAAAATTGTGATTGAGAATCTTGACATTAGCCTCGACTAAGGCTCGTATTTATAAAGCGATTTCAAGATTGAGAGCAATATTAAGTATGGATTTGACAGATCGTTTTGTACTGAAATGACATTTCTGATACAAACTCAAACTCGCTGTCACTCTTGAGAGCTGATTATAAATACGGGCCTCAATCTTGAGTGATGGAGTTAGTGCAAAAGTATTTTTGGAACCCTGTTAAATATGTTTATTTATAGAATTTCCTTCCGTAAAGGCACATCTGTTACTCCGGAAGCAAATTGTATTACTTACTGCTTTAAAAATACAAATCACATACCTAATACGTACTTCTTTTTGAATAGGTACAAGTACATGCATATTAATAAACTGATAGATTAGGCTTTGTGTGGTACTTACCTTTCCTGCAAAGGCTTTCACCGAGAATTCATTAAAAAAACCCATAACACTAACAAACACGAATGCTCGGACCATTGAATCTCTTCGAGCCATTTCTTCTCCCATCCAAAGGTCAGCCATTGAAGCCAGAAACCATACTTTACGCAGACCTCGTGAAGTATTGAGCATCGTAAAGGAGAGGGATTTCAGTTACCTGTGCGATGCAAGGGTGATCTTGAAATTGCTTGAAACCAGAATGTAGGGAGACTGGAAGTGACAAAATAAAATACTTAGGTATGTATATTTTTTTTTTAACAAAAGCTTTTGTGATCAAGTTATGTTACTAGCACTGCAGTGATCGTAACATAAAATCACTATATTCTCCAAATTTGTAATTTTTTTGAGGCTTTTCAGAAAAACTTAAAATTGCAAACTCAACAAAACCCTTTTCGAATCCCCTTATTTTCTCAAATAAGTGAAGAGAATCGTATAGTAGTTAGTTACATTATGTATGAATCATTCGCAAAAGATCGGTTTCTGATTACCTACTCTACCGACAGGGGCGTTGGCCGTGAAAAAAGACGTATGGAAAAGCTTTCACAAACCTTAGCACTTCCTGTTTTGATTTTACCTCTATGTCACATTTTATCGGCAGGCGCCTGATATATCGGCGTGCCAATCGTAAATCTGCGGCACTGGATAAATAATTTAAAACTAATAAAACCGGCGCTTCCCGACTTTAATGCCGAGTCTGCAGGTAGAGGGTCGATTTATTTCAGCGTATGCAGCTCACGGGGAGCGGTGATGGCTTGCACCGGAGTTATGAGTTTTCTTCTTGATGTGGGGTCTGTGGTTTATAGGTTTCTGTGATTGGAGGATTTCTGGATTGATGTGACGTGTTCTTTATTTAAATCGTGACGGTAATAAGTTCTGTTCTGATTCTGAGTGACTCTTCTATCCACTCTTCTATCTTCTTCTAGCGACTTCTCTAATCAAATCAGTGCTTCTATCGCGAGTTTTGAGTTTTCTTCGCGTTCGCGGGATGCAAATTCTATGATTTATTGTTTCGTGCGACAGTGAATAATTCCAAACAGTAAACAATGGCAAGAAGCTATATCTCTCAAATGGGTCACCAAGATTAGACATAGACAATGATCTGATCATGTTATATCACAATCCAATCGACAAACTATATAAAGATGTTTACATACAAGTATGTATCTACCTACAGGACAGTATAGGTATTGTTATGGGTAAGGGGTACTTATTATATATTCTGTGGTAAGGGTAGTATTCACTAGAAAAAATCTCTGTTCTAGCTAACTGTGGCAAAAATAGGAAATATCTGCGCCGTCCATAAAAAATCTATTTCTTGAACAACTTCTATGGTCTGTCAGATCGACCGACGCCTTTCTACACTGATGATGATCAATATAGGGTAGTATAATGATGATCATAGTATAAAGGCTATCGAGGAGTTTAGGGTCAATTCACATCGGGAAGCGACGCGGCGCGCACTTTTTAAGAATATAGATATTTATAGAATATAGAATATATGATGATGATAATATGAATACGTTTAAAATGAATACCATGAAATGAATACGTTTAGCTGCCTATTCGAATATTGTTTCCAAAGAACCCAAACTCTACAGAACGTACCATGTCAACCAAGAACTTACTCGCTAATTTTTATCGCCATAGAAAAATCGCTAACCAGTGGACGTGTACCTTTAACATTACCTGCTTGTTGCCATGTAAGTAATTCAAATTGCTTATCTTAACAAAGAATGTGTGTCTTACATAAATGCGATTCTATTGTTCAAAGTTTCGCAGAGAAGATGACAACAAATACCACAGAGCTGTCTACACAGTATAATAATTCTATGTACGGGTTTTTCTATAACAAACTGTAGATGTTGAAATAAAATAAAAAGCGCTGAATTTTTGTCTCTGTCTCAGGCGTGATTATCGGAGATCTGTTGAAACTCGAAAAAGACTAAATTATACTGAACTAACCCTCTATAAACCTAATGGGAAAACAAATTTTCTCGTTCGCGGATAAAACAAGGAAAACGTACAGAGAGATAGCGTGCACGTCAAATTTAGATATAAGCTTTCCTTTCACGCGAGAAAATATCTCCTTTCAACGTAGAAATAATAACTAGTTACTGCAATGGGGCTATCAAAAAATTATCTTGTATTTTGGAATGGATTGAGCTCATCTAAAAGCCTTTAAAGCATTGGCATTGTCAGAAACTAACGGAACACAACAAGCTTTTTGACGCCGGACTCCGGTAGATCGCATCTGGTGGTTCTTAGCCATCTTGCTAACCTTTGAATAGCTACAGAACCCACACAACATCACGCGCAACTTCCACTCGCCCCAACTTTTTTTATAAGTATTCGGTGGCTCCACGCATCGCTTCAATATAGCTCTTGCACTCGTGATTCCTGTTTCTTTGTGTGTTCCTATGCTCTGGTGAATATGTGGTCTGGACGTTTGTGGTTGACTCTGGTGGTAACTGTGCAGTTGGATAGTTTCCTGTGCATTCCTATTTCGACCCCTTTCAGCGATAATATTAGGAGTTACTCTGTCAAAGAGAGTGATATTGTAAGTATGGTGACTCGGTCGATGTGTGTTTCTAAGTGACTTTGTGGTTTCTATGAAGAAGTAATGAAAACTGAAAGATATAAGAAGAACTGCACTGCAAAAAGAAAATACTAAAGTTGTCAGTCTTGGATATTGCCTTATCCGAAGAAAGTGAAACCGCATATTAGTATCAGAGACAATGATGTTTCTAAAGTTGATGATAAATAACTTTGAATTGTTTTATTTTTTAGAACACAACAGCAAGAACGTTACAAAAAGAAGATTTAGGGAGATACGCAAACTTTGCACCTGTGAAAAGCCCTATCCGATTCAAGGTAGGTTATTGGAGATCAAGATCGTACATACATAACCCAACAAACCATTCCACGTTTGCAGAGAAGTACTCGTAGTAAAAACATGTCTATGTTTGAGAGAATATTGTAAGAGTAGTGTGTAGAAATTAGTATAACAAAAACGTTTTCCCTTGGCGGGCTTTAAAAAACGGCAATCCTAGATTTTAATCCAAGCCAATCTCTTTGCAGGACAATACCATTGGTAGCAATTCGTGGTTGCAAAATAGGCGACTTAATTTTATGTTTCGTATCGTTACGAATCGGGCCCAATGTAATTATACAAAGTTACTGACCCTAGAGTAATGAAGTAATAGACGTTCATTAGACTCGTTACTGTGTGCAGTACAGATAAAATATCAGCTGCAGGATCACTCGTTGTAGGATAATTGCCATAATTATTTCGGGCATATTGGCGAGGGTAGTTTTGAAGTCACTGGTTGTGCTGCCTACTATAAGAGGTGGGACTTTAGTAGGGCAGGCAGAGTATTTTGTGCAAAGAATTTCATTGGAAAATGGGAGTCCAATACGGCATCCCGAAACTCGCTTTCTCTACGCACGGAATCTCGACTGATCTCGAAACATTCTATCTCGACGCACGGCCCTATTTCATTCTGATATGGCGACCCGAATTCGCCATAGAAATTAGGCTGGCGCCATAAATTTACCTTGGTCTATCTATCTTATTATGTAGACTGACTCTTTGAAAAAAATATCTAAATATAACGACAAATTAGAACGACACAGCGTCAGCTGCACTTCAAGAATTGCAAGAAACTCTCCCATAGTACAAACAAAACCGCGCATCGACTTACACAAGTAACACATCTTTAAATTAACCTCAGGACTGGCTGGACTAAGGCCTCTAGTCAAGTAGCCTATAAGATGTTACTCTGTTGCTTATTTGCTAGTTGCCACCGGAATTTTCTATTTAAAAGTACTTAGTTGTGGTAAATATCAGCAAAATGTCCACCGTAGTTGACGAACCTGTTCAACCAGAAGAGTATCCTGTGTGTCTCGTGTTTACAATATTTTAAAAGCAGTCCAATTATTATCAACAGGGTGTCCATATTTAAAAGTATCCTGAGTTCATGAAAATGAACAACTATCCGTAGGTAATTTTTTTCTTTGGGAAACATTACCAGAGATAGAAAATAGTGAGGGAGCGCTTAAGTACATAGAGTGACAATAACTAGAAGGTAATTTGGGGACTCATGTTGATTAGATCATACCGGGTGTAAGGGACAGCGTCCCGCAAACTTATAGGGGTTGCTCAGTCAACGATACTGAACAACACTCACCAGGTTTTTTTTTCAGGAAATGAAAAAAAATATTTTGCTTTTCCATACAAATTGTCTGTTCGAGGTGGTCATTTTGTATGAAAAAGCAAATTTTTTTTTTCATTTCCTGAAAAAAAAACCTGGTGGTAGTTGTTCAGTATCGTTGACTGAGCAACCCCTATAAGTTTGCGGGACGCTGTCCCTTACACCCCGTATAGATAGATGAAACATAATCATTTCATACGTGAAAGAAGAGATACGAGATGTGAGAGACACAGAGGTCGAGGCTCTTTCAACTTAAACTAGTCAAAAATGGCAAAAGAAACGATTATTCATTATTTCACTAACAGCTACAATACGGTACTAGTCAGTTCAAAGTACAGTAGTGTGGTGAGAACTATCAGCAGCCACATTGTGATAAACGCGACGGAAGCATGATTCAGCCGATACCCGACCATTGTGGACGAACAAACGTACAAACCGATGTCATTTATTATTTATCGCACTTGCACTGAGCCAAAAAAGAGTTCTTGTGTGACTGTTTTTTTTTTATCACATTGTATCTTAGGGCCAGTTCATACCGGGAAGCGACGCGACGCGAAGCGGCATGAAACTTCTTGAAGATCCATCTTGTTGTAAACTTCTTGGTTTTAATTTTTAGTAAATTTTCGGGTTCTGTCAATAAAATGTAAAACTTTTTGCAAAGTAAGAAATCTCTACCAATCCGTACTGGGCCCACATGACTGACTAAGACCCGATCGCCCTATTCAGGGTAGGCTCGTCCTTTAGTATTATCAGAATAAGAGATTGAAGGAATAGAGAGTGCACTTGTGTGTTGCGCAAACACTTAGGCACTAAAAACTAGTCCCGCGCAGTTGGCTGATCTCTGGGAGATTGGCCGCCGTCACCGAAAATCGGTTGGGAGGACTATTATTAGAATGAGTCAGCGCTGTTTCGCCTTACAATCTACCAGCTTTACGTTCGAAAAGGCATTACTCACTAATACTGGGAATATCTGATACTAGGGCCCGTATTTATAATCAGCTCTCAATAGTGACAGCGAGTTTGAGTTCGTATCAGAAATGTCATTCCAGTACAAAATTACCTGTCAAATCTGTACTCAATATTGGTCTCAATCTTGAGATCGCTTTATAAATACGAGCCTAGGAAGATCAGATACCGGAGTAACTGTCGAGGTCGCGGCCGTCACGGGAAAGGCACCCTGGTATGCCGGTTGGTGGAAACCAGGGCGTGGTACAATGGCAAATTGCTGGCAAGAATGTTGTGAACAGACTTGAGGTGGGTTCTGCAAAGTGCGTTGTTGGATTCACTAAAGAATCGATGAAATCCGTTGTCAAAGATGTTGAGACCTCCGATGATGCGATTGATTATGTCAAAGTGATAAGCTTTTTACTACAATAACGTGGGCTGATAATGTTACTACTATTATTAAGAACAGTTACTGGTATCAATGTCATTTCGTGTCCCCGGAAGCACGGAATTATTATATCATTTTATGTTCTTACACAAAGAAGCACTAGTGATGGTAAAAGGATAATGTAGCGCCGACAAAGTGCATTATGTATTAAGATAAACCATGTTAATCACTTTTTTTATAAATAAACTTAAAAAAAACTTTTTAAGAAATCTATTTAGCATTAAATTTTTTTGCTTGCGAATTTCAAAGGAAAAAAATAAAATCCTTACAATGAGTAGAAGCACTTACATTTTCTGTATAAGATACAATGTGTTTGTAAGTGAAACGTAGTAATTTGGTGAGACACCGTGAAGAAACCCTCAATCGGAAAGGACACATTACCAACCGTGTGAAAAAGGGCCGTGGATGGGTTTAGACCACAAGTTACTCCAGTATACTAAAAATTAAAACCAAGAAGTTTACAACAAGATGGATCTTCAAGAAGTTTCATGCCGCTTCGCGTCGCGTCGCTTCCCGGTATGAACTGGCCCTAAGATACAATGTGATAAAAAAAAAACAGTCACACAAGAACTCTTTTTTGGCTCAGTGCAAGTGCGATAAATAATAAATGACATCGGTTTGTACGTTTGTTCGTCCACAATGGTCGGGTATCGGCTGAATCATGCTTCCGTCGCGTTTATCACAATGTGGCTGCTGATAGTTCTCACCACACTACTGTACTTTGAACTGACTAGTACCGTATTGTAGCTGTTAGTGAAATAATGAATAATCGTTTCTTTTGCCATTTTTGACTAGTTTAAGTTGAAAGAGCCTCGACCTCTGTGTCTCTCACATCTCGTATCTCTTCTTTCACGTATGAAATGATTATGTTTCATCTATCTATACGGGGTGTAAGGGACAGCGTCCCGCAAACTTATAGGGGTTGCTCAGTCAACGATACTGAACAACACTCACCAGGTTTTTTTTTCAGGAAATGAAAAAAAAAATTTGCTTTTCATACAAATCAA
>JARACY010001566.1:0-55747 GCA_029255725.1 Scrobipalpa atriplicella
CGGAGATATGGCTGCGTTATCTTTATTTGAATTTTGATTTCAAAATGATAGCAGAAAATTGTAGGATGAAATTTTCGAAAATCCTGTGTTAAGCTGACTAACCAAAGAAGCTAGAAAACAAATAAAATCATATTAAATCTAGGAAACTTCAATAAAGTCGAATGAATTCTTCCCAATTACATTTATTTTGCTGTTTGTGGATAGAAGAAATTGAAGTTTTTTTTTTAGTTTTTCTTTCATAGTGGAAACATAAGTAGGTACTTCAACCAACATCAGCTTAGTTCTGAAACTTTTGAAGCTAGTTCCGCTGATAAAACCATTACTTGCAAATTATCAAAATTTTATTTAGCTCCAACAAGCTTGTTCATTCATAGACTTAGGTAAAACAAAATCTAGACCGTGAACAAAATTAAGGTCAGAGTTCAATATAACTTGGCCAAAATTGTAAGATCTGTTGTGTTTTATTGTACTAAATAAAATTTACCACCCATCTGTTTGTTTAGAGCTCGGTTACAGCATTAATGCCCATTTTCATTATTATTATTGAAAGATCTTGATTTTATTAACCCCGTTACAGTCTTTGTGGTTTCCGAGATCCTTTTTAATAGTTCTTCTTCACAACAAAACTATTTTAACACTTTACTGTTATTTTATGAAGGTATGTTTATGACAGGATGGTATCATACATCCCTTTTTAATATAACTTTTATTGGAGTATAGTAATAAAAGTCCGGTAATTTTTTTTTATTAAATTAGCTGTGAAAGTAAGAAACAAGCATCTGTTTAAGTTAAAGTGATATAAAAAGCATTTGATTAATTTTGTTTGTAAGTTTTCATCTTATCAGGACACTATTTTAATTTAATTATGAAGGTAATACATTTTTTACTATGGTACTAAAGTTATTTATTTATTTGGGGTTATTTTGGAGACATTGACTGTGTAGTAAGAGGTTCTAAATGTGAGTTTTTAAAGCATCATTACTTTTTCTACTATATTTAATGGGGTCAGCTACCTAATCTAGGGGATTGAACGAGGAAATTTTAAATTATAAAAATATAATAATTTGATGCGATGAAAAAGCGTAAAGCTCCTCATCTAGCCTTTTATTCATTTTCTAAAACCTTAAACGGATATGACTTTAATAACGTTTCAATCTCATTTTCGCTAGAAGCCAATCTGAAAATATTACTTGCTTCGATGCAAAAACATTTCAGATAAAACAGCTTTGACGTAGATTAAAATAATAGAATAATGTGAAAATAAGACGATAATTTTATGCAGCTTTTAAGAAAACGTTTAGGTTTCCTATACATGATTTTACCTATTGCATTTGATAGTAATGATAAAATTTAAAATACTTGCATTGTGTTGGTATAAAGATATAGGATCCTACGCAGTAAACGTCATTATGATGTCATGATGGAAAAATAAGTAAAATAAAACATTCAAATCGAGGTAAAAATTTTATACTCGAAATATTTTTTGGTGTTTTTGTTTTTTTTTTTCTTCCTCTTTACTTATTTCTAGATGTACCTACTTAAAAGGAAAGCGTTCAAAATATGTGAAAGTTCTGTTCGCAGCCTGGTGTGTAAAACTTTGCTAATAATTTGAAGATACCTGAAACTGGAACCAAAAATCAATTTATTAAAACCCGGACTTTGACAAAATCCAAGTTTTTTTAATCAAAAAACTGGATGTCTCAGGACTTTGACAAAATACTAGACTATTCTCTGGATTACGACCAGTATTTTGTCAAAACCCGGCTTTTGATCAAAATCCTAGTATTTTGATCAAAAAACCGATTTCATCAAAATCCTGCGACATATATAATATTAATGACATATTTAGGTTAGGTTAGGTTAGGTTAGTAGAGTTATAATTTCTATTGATTTCTTTGTAGGTATATTCAATTTTTTTGGAAGCAAAACTTTCTGTGTTGCTACCAAATAAGTAGGTTAGAACTATCACATTCACATAACACAACGTTTTCCGCGAAGGTTTTCCGCCATGTTTGTTTGTCTACAATAGTTTTCCTATCCTGGTTATAACTTAATAAAAGAGGGCATTATGCTATAGAAACAGTATTATTGTAGGTACAATTCATTGTCAACACACAATGGTCTATGAAATAGGTAATTGTGTTTTTCTACTGTATTATTTGCATTCACTAAACATTATTATTTAATACTGGTGGCACTGGGATTCATCCAATCGCAAACGACATGTTTCGATATACCGGGTGTACGGGACAGCCTACCGAAAAACCGAAAGGTGTACGTTGCTCAGTCGACGAAACTGAACAACTATCACAAGGTAAATCCTTCAGGAAATGTTCTTTTTTTAAATGTAATGTAGCGTATTCACCCGTGGTACCTACATCCCGTTCACGAAAGCCGAAGAATTCCCTGGTGCCCACAAACATAATATCATAAGGCTTCGCGATGGGATGGTAAAAGAGGTAAACAGACCCAACCTGGGACTTGAGCAAGGCCTTAATAAAATTATGTTGTTATGAAACCCAATCCTACGAAGTTGACTTGCTTTTATATTCGAATGTGTGTATAGGATGTAACTCTTTCAAGCTAAATCGGGGGAATAGGTTTTGGAGATTACTAATATTATTTTCTTTATTCATGCGATGTGTTTTCTGAAGGGTAACTCACTCTTATTAGAATCGACGTTGAAGTACTTATACTTACTCAATATTTATTCTAATATAAAACCCCTGAAGGATTTACCTTGTGATAGTTGTTCAGTTTCGTCGACTGAGCAACGTACACCTTTCGGTTTTTTCGGTAGGCTGTCCCGTACACCCGGTATATCGAAACATGTCGTTTGCGATTGGATGAATCCCAGTGCCACCAGTATTAAATAATAATGTTTAGTGAATGCAAATAATACAGTAGAAAAACACAATTACCTATTTCATAGACCATTGTGTGTTGACAATGAATTGTACCTACAATAATACTGTTTCTATAGCATAATGCCCTCTTTTATTAAGTTATAACCAGGATAGGAAAACTATTGTAGACAAACAAACATGGCGGAAAACCTTCGCGGAAAACGTTGTGTTATGTGAAAGTTCTGTTCGCAGCCTGGTGTGTAAAACTTTGCTAATAATTTGAAGATACCTGAAACTGGAACCAAAAATCAATTTATTAAAACCCGGACTTTGACAAAATCCAAGTTTTTTTAATCAAAAAACTGGATGTCTCAGGACTTTGACAAAATACTAGACTATTCTCTGGATTACGACCAGTATTTTGTCAAAACCCGGCTTTTGATCAAAATCCTAGTATTTTGATCAAAAAACCGATTTCATCAAAATCCTGCGACATATATAATATTAATGACATATTTAGGTTAGGTTAGGTTAGGTTAGTAGAGTTATAATTTCTATTGATTTCTTTGTAGGTATATTCAATTTTTTTGGAAGCAAAACTTTCTGTGTTGCTACCAAATAAGTAGGTTAGAACTATCACATTCACATAACACAACGTTTTCCGCGAAGGTTTTCCGCCATGTTTGTTTGTCTACAATAGTTTTCCTATCCTGGTTATAACTTAATAAAAGAGGGCATTATGCTATAGAAACAGTATTATTGTAGGTACAATTCATTGTCAACACACAATGGTCTATGAAATAGGTAATTGTGTTTTTCTACTGTATTATTTGCATTCACTAAACATTATTATTTAATACTGGTGGCACTGGGATTCATCCAATCGCAAACGACATGTTTCGATATACCGGGTGTACGGGACAGCCTACCGAAAAACCGAAAGGTGTACGTTGCTCAGTCGACGAAACTGAACAACTATCACAAGGTAAATCCTTCAGGGGTTTTATATTAGAATAAATATTGAGTAAGTATAAGTACTTCAACGTCGATTCTAATAAGAGTTGAGTTACCCTTCAGAAAACACATCGCATGAATAAAGAAAATAATATTAGTAATCTCCAAAACCTATTCCCCCGATTTAGCTTGAAAGAGTTACATCCTATACACACATTCGAATATAAAAGCAAGTCAACTTCGTAGGATTGGGTTTCATAACAACATAATTTTATTAAGGCCTTGCTCAAGTCCCAGGTTGGGTCTGTTTACCTCTTTTACCATCCCATCGCGAAGCCTTATGATATTATGTTTGTGGGCACCAGGGAATTCTTCGGCTTTCGTGAACGGGATGTAGGTACCACGGGTGAATACGCTACATTACATTTAAAAAAAGAACATTTCCTGAAGGATTTACCTTGTGATAGTTGTTCAGTTTCGTCGACTGAGCAACGTACACCTTTCGGTTTTTCGGTAGGCTGTCCCGTACACCCGGTATATCGAAACATGTCGTTTGCGATTGGATGAATCCCAGTGCCACCAGTATTAAATAATAATGTTTAGTGAATGCAAATAATACAGTAGAAAAACACAATTACCTATTTCATAGACCATTGTGTGTTGACAATGAATTGTACCTACAATAATACTGTTTCTATAGCATAATGCCCTCTTTTATTAAGTTATAACCAGGATAGGAAAACTATTGTAGACAAACAAACATGGCGGAAAACCTTCGCGGAAAACGTTGTGTTATGTGAATGTGATAGTTCTAACCTACTTATTTGGTAGCAACACAGAAAGTTTTGCTTCCAAAAAAATTGAATATACCTACAAAGAAATCAATAGAAATTATAACTCTACTAACCTAACCTAACCTAACCTAAATATGTCATTAATATTATATATGTCGCAGGATTTTGATGAAATCGGTTTTTTGATCAAAATACTAGGATTTTGATCAAAAGCCGGGTTTTGACAAAATACTGGTCGTAATCCAGAGAATAGTCTAGTATTTTGTCAAAGTCCTGAGACATCCAGTTTTTTGATTAAAAAAACTTGGATTTTGTCAAAGTCCGGGTTTTAATAAATTGATTTTTGGTTCCAGTTTCAGGTATCTTCAAATTATTAGCAAAGTTTTACACACCAGGCTGCGAACAGAACTTTCACATATTTTGAACGCTTTCCTTTTAAGTAGGTACATCTAGAAATAAGTAAAGAGGAAGAAAAAAAAAACAAAAACACCAAAAAATATTTCGAGTATAAAATTTTTACCTCGATTTGAATGTTTTATTTTACTTATTTTTCCATCATGACATCATAATGACGTTTACTGCGTAGGATCCTATATCTTTATACCAACACAATGCAAGTATTTTAAATTTTATCATTACTATCAAATGCAATAGGTAAAATCATGTATAGGAAACCTAAACGTTTTCTTAAAAGCTGCATAAAATTATCGTCTTATTTTCACATTATTCTATTATTTTAATCTACGTCAAAGCTGTTTTATCTGAAATGTTTTTGCATCGAAGCAAGTAATATTTTCAGATTGGCTTCTAGCGAAAATGAGATTGAAACGTTATTAAAGTCATATCCGTTTAAGGTTTTAGAAAATGAATAAAAGGCTAGATGAGGAGCTTTACGCTTTTTCATCGCATCAAATTATTATATTTTTATAATTTAAAATTTCCTCGTTCAATCCCCTAGATTAGGTAGCTGACCCCATTAAATATAGTAGAAAAAGTAATGATGCTTTAAAAACTCACATTTAGAACCTCTTACTACACAGTCAATGTCTCCAAAATAACCCCAAATAAATAAATAACTTTAGTACCATAGTAAAAAATGTATTACCTTCATAATTAAATTAAAATAGTGTCCTGATAAGATGAAAACTTACAAACAAAATTAATCAAATGCTTTTTATATCACTTTAACTTAAACAGATGCTTGTTTCTTACTTTCACAGCTAATTTAATAAAAAAAAATTACCGGACTTTTATTACTATACTCCAATAAAAGTTATATTAAAAAGGGATGTATGATACCATCCTGTCATAAAACATACCTTCATAAAATAACAGTAAAGTGTTAAAATAGTTTTGTTGTGAAGAAGAACTATTAAAAAGGATCTCGGAAACCACAAAGACTGTAACGGGGTTAATAAAATCAAGATCTTTCAATAATAATAATGAAAATGGGCATTAATGCTGTAACCGAGCTCTAAACAAACAGATGGGTGGTAAATTTTATTTAGTACAATAAAACACAACAGATCTTACAATTTTGGCCAAGTTATATTGAACTCTGACCTTAATTTTGTTCACGGTCTAGATTTTGTTTTACCTAAGTCTATGAATGAACAAGCTTGTTGGAGCTAAATAAAATTTTGATAATTTGCAAGTAATGGTTTTATCAGCGGAACTAGCTTCAAAAGTTTCAGAACTAAGCTGATGTTGGTTGAAGTACCTACTTATGTTTCCACTATGAAAGAAAAACTAAAAAAAAAACTTCAATTTCTTCTATCCACAAACAGCAAAATAAATGTAATTGGGAAGAATTCATTCGACTTTATTGAAGTTTCCTAGATTTAATATGATTTTATTTGTTTTCTAGCTTCTTTGGTTAGTCAGCTTAACACAGGATTTTCGAAAATTTCATCCTACAATTTTCTGCTATCATTTTGAAATCAAAATTCAAATAAAGATAACGCAGCCATATCTCCGCCGTCTGATTCAATATGTCTGAAGATCATTTACCCCTACCGTTGTAAAAGCCTAGCAATAGCAATATTTTCAGTGTTATCTTATTGGATAAGTGAAATCTCTGGATGCCATACATTATTCAGCGCGCAGCAAGCGGTCGCGCGGCGGGGATGCCATCAAACTTGCTGTAGGGATTGTACGTACTGTCGCTAACTAAAGTTTACGTACAATGTAGAGTCACAGAGAAGATACTTCGGTAAAAAAATTACTTGCTACTCACGAAACTGAACAACTTTTCCCATGGAACAAAGTTCCAAAATGAAAAAGAAAATGACCTCATTAAAAATGCATCAGCTAGTATGGGGAAGTAAGTTTTTTCATATTAAGATAGATTCTTGGCGAAAGTTACACGGCTAACTTTGGCTAGAAAGAGCGCGGACGGGCCACCTGCCTCAAGCCGACGAACGTTTTTGAATTTATTGTCAGTTTCTAAACCACCTGGACTTAACATGCTTTGCGAAGCACGGAAACATGTTTATTGTCGGACAATCAGGCAATTCAGCCTGCTTCTTCCTATCTAGAACATAACTACTTAATTTTAAGTATCGACTACTTATCCAATATGGTTGCGACTGTACTTTACTACTGAACACGAGCTCACACCGAGCTAACCGATAAAGACAATAAAGAGTACAGAAATAATTCCGTTCGCTCCTTCTTTCGGCAGACGCTGCTACTTTCCCGATACACGAACGAGGATTTGTATAGATCTACATAGATACAAGCTAGAGCTTTGTGTAACTTAACTTTAGCTCCCGTTTTTACTTTTGTTTTAAGTGAAATTTCTTAAGGCGCGTTGAGAGTAAAATTTCAAGGTCGCGTCACGGGAAAACGGGGACGATTTTTGATTGTCCCGTTTCTCGTTACGTTGCCAGAATGTCAAAGAAGTTTTACTTCTGACACGGGTGCTCGGCACACGCGCTCTTTTTTGTGGACATTCGTTCTCAAGGAAGTGATTTCTACATGAACTACGTGTACTACGTACGATTTCTAGCAGTCAAATGTCTTTTTATTTTCTTTTTAATTTATAACTTATTAATTAATGTACCTATTAGAACTTGACTTCACTAGTTTAGCACTGTGCACCCGTACAAAAATCCTTACCGATTTGCTACTCCTAAATGCTGACCATTTTTTTGTAGGCAGAATTGATTAGATAGAACTAAAACAAAGTACTTTTTATATGTTCAGTATTCTCCGCTGGTCTCTCAATAAAATCACTAGATCGTATGCATATAAAACAGATCGCCCCTTCACAGGGTGTGACCAAAATAATGAACGAATTGATTAAAAAATTTGCTCAACATAGGGAAAAAATTGTTGTTCGTTATGAAATTAAAATTGTTCAAATAAAATTAGCGTTAATTTTCCCCTGTGTGAAGATAAAGTTGCATTGAATTATTTAAACTTTATTGATAATCAGTGAGATAATATGATCATTCTGGGTAAACTTGCCTCTATTGACTCTAGAATAGGTAAATGTTGAATTATTTATTGGACAAAGTTATGTAGGTAAGTAGTTTCTGAGCTTTTCGGCTTTTCCTGCAGAGTGTATTCCGTTACACGCTGTATATAAAAAAATATCTATAAATGGAAAACTTTTTTGTAGCCAAAACTTTAGGGTGTTCGCATATAAATCGGAACCTTATGGATTTATGTTTTTCGATGCCATTGAACTCGAACTAACCTAAAAGGGGATGAATGTTTCAAATTTATGTGAATTGTTATCTGCATATATAAATAAAAAATAATATAGGCTAGAATACTGAACATGCAATAAAATCTTTGAATAAAAAAATATCAATAAAGAACATCATAATAATTATTTCATTCAAATTAATTTTGTGGTAAGTGTAAAAAAGTTAGGAATTTTATAAAACGTGATTTTGGTATTTCTGAAAAGAGAATTTCCCCTTTTCTTATTTAATACTATGATAGGTATCGTCTCTAAGTCCCTGAGTAATATTTTACCAACTGATTTAAATAGTACTATCTGTCAATAGTTATTACAAGTACCTACAATAGTATTTTTTTTCATTGTACTAGAACTAAAAGAAACCTAACCTACGAAAAAAGATACTGTCGAAGAAAACTGCTTTTCAAATATCCTTTGATAATAATATGCCTACAGAACTCCTACATCTCATTTTATTAATCGAGTACCTCCTTTGATGTATGAGTATTGAGTTATGCATGAAGACACATGATATTACAATATTTCGTAACATTATTTCATAACAATAATACTTAATTGAAGGAGATGTCAAGTATTTTAATAATAATTTTCTTTGTGTTCTTCACCGTCGTAGTAAGAATGTAAATAATGATGTGGAAAAAATCACTCAAGCTATTTGGTAAATGAAATGAGATTATTGACATGGGATGATATAATAATGACTGATTTAATGAAGAGTCAATTTCAGAGAGTTACTTATCAAATAAAATGTATTATTATATCAGTATATTAATCAGGCCGTTACGTCATCGTCTGTCAAATTCTTGCATGGTATCGCTCCAAGTTCAGCAGATAAATCTATTAGTCCAATATTCCTAAAAAAAATATGATTGTAGTTGTATGTCATTCGGAAGTAGGTACAGGAACCATTGCATATGCACCGCGACGCTATAAAATCATACGCGCGTGATCGGAATACAGAACGGATTGTACATGCATGTTGAATAACATTATTGCACCTCTGTTATGTTATGACTTGCATTGCAGGTAGTTGAGTAGGTAAGTGCGCAGTTATTAGATAATAATTATTTAACACACCTACATAAACTTTAGTATTCCTTTCCTCAAGCAAGACATAAAAACATAAAGTGCTATTTTCGATCGCTGGCTCGAGTTCATTATTATACTTTTCTGGAACCGTTTAGATTCTTTTTGCACCCCTCCTATATCTTGGAACTATGATTATCTTGATAATCAGCTCTTGAGACTGACAGCGAGTTTGAGTTCATGTCAGAAATGTCATTTCAGTACAAAACGTCCTGTCAAATCCATACTTAATATTGCTATAAAACTTGAGATCGCTTCATATACACCTAAAAACCTTAATCTTTAGCTGTAATTGTCTCATTTATATCTTTTATTTTTTCAGTGGCACATATGAAATTCGTAATTGCATAGTCAGTAAATACCGACTACCGTTAGTTGTACCTACCTTTAAAATAAAAATAAAGAAAATACCCGCAAATACTTGTTTACGTGCAATGTATTTTCTAAGGCTAGGATATTGAAAAACTGACAATTCAAATGTCAAGTCAAGAGACCTTTGTAGTCTTGAAGCAATATTGAAGCCGAGGGCTAAACACCGAGCCAATATCTGACTGATTCCATTCAACGGGATATGAAAGTGTATGTTGGCGACATGCTTATATCTTCTTATTTTCTCAATGCATCTGAAAATTGTTTTTTTTTTTTTTAAGTAAGTCTTAAACTCAGAGTCAGTTGTTAGCCCTTGTCATCTATGTCACACGTCTCCTTGTATCTTATTAATGTTGTAACCGTAAAAAGTAAGAAAAAATCTATTAGTAAATAGCAGGTTCTTTCCTTATTTTTGTCTTTTTCTCCCGCTTTTTTAGTGCTTCGTCATTTAATTTGACCTTAATAACCATATTTCAGGTGATTGCTCACCGTTAAACACTTTGAAGGCGTCTAGTCATGCTGTAATATTGGCTAAATTCGCCTAATAACTCAAAACGCCTCCTACGCAAAACGCGCGGTGAATGAATAGGTACACCGAACATCTCAGAGGTATTAAGGTTAAGTACCTTACCTACTAACTTGTACTTCTATTCTAGTGTCTGAGGTAAATGATGAGTAGTTGTTTATTAATACGACTTTTTTTACATAGGACACACATTACATTAAAAATAGGACACACATTTCCTCACAATAGGAATGCCCATTCCTTCACGCACCGCCGCTATAACTTGGCCGATGACGTTTGTTATAGAACCATTAGGATATCGACTGTTATCCATATCCATCCTGGCGGTACATTCGGGACATTCGGGACATTATGACGTCCCCTAATGTCCCGCTATGGCCACTTCATCATCCTAGCGAGTCCATTGTCCCGACGAATTGCTCCCTGTGGACATGAAACTTATACTCGCTATGAATGTTCTTGTAAACTTATACCTATGCAATATACTTATACTTATAGCAATTTTTTTGTTGTTAGATAATCTTTATACATTGCTACTTACCTTTTGTGATCTTACTAATATTTGATGTAAGAAATTATACATACATAAACACAAATATTATCACGCCTTTATCCCTAATGGGGTAGGCAGAGCAGAAATGACCTAAACAAAGGTCGTTCCGCCACGTCTAAAAAGAAATTATGCATGCTTGTTACTTTTTGAAACTACGAGAAAGAGAGCTTGCAGGTTGGTTGTTATTATAAACCTTCGCTATAAAATTTATAATTGTTCGCAGAATCGTGTAATTAAAATTAATATATAACTAATAATTTATTATTTCTGACTTTCATCAAAAGAAAATCATAATTTTTAGAAAAATAAAAGAAAGATTAAATTAGGGCCTCTTTATCTCGCCTTCATAACTAATTGTTGTATCCATTACGAAAACGCAATAAACTTTCTCTGTCTAAAGAGACTCTAAACGCTTCTTTTAACTTAAAAAAATATTTACTTAAAAAATTACACTGAAAATGCTAATCTAGATACATTTAGGTCTTTTTCAGCTCAGCTGCTGACTAAACACATTGAAAGAGTAATTTACTTCACTACTTGAGGGTAATGTATAAAGTTGGTGACAGGCTCAAAGAAAGGAAAAATACGACTAGAACATAAAACATTGTGAATGGTCCTTATGTGAAAAATATTATCACGCAGTGGGTTTTTAAGAGACACTATTATCCATCATGGCTCGAGAGATTTTCTTTTGGTTCTCTCATTATTTCTTATTTGAAGCGCTTTTCCAGATGGTCTGAGTGTAAATTTGCTATGAGCTATTCCTATTTTAGTTGGAGTTATTAAATCAAGTTTTGGTTTATAATTTTATTCATTATTATACAACATAAATTTTTTGTGCACTAGTTAACACGATCAGAAATTAAATAAAAAAATATAAACTTATCAAAATATACTTTTCATCATGATTCATACATAATAGGTATTATGTGGTTTTATTTCACATTCAAATACAAAAGATCTGAAATCAGATTAACAAGCCATTCAAACTCGAAAAGGCGAATTTTATTAAGCTTTAAAACAAATAGAAATTGGGACCGAAGTATATTTACAGGCATTTAAATAATCCTTGCTTTAATAAGGATTAAAAACGAGTCAGCTAAAAGAGGGAATTAAGTAAATGGACGCTTGGCCCTTACCTTGCTTAGTGAATGAATAAATTATGATAGGTGTGTGGTCCTTCGTGCCTCTTCCCAAAAATTCAAAATTTCAGACCGGCGGCAGAATAAAAAATCTAAAAAACTTGTCATACCTGCATTAGTTTAGCCCATATTTCAATTTAGGTCGTTAATTCATTATTGCTCAAGCGAAAGTGTTTTTTTTCGAGTGGAGGAAGGTCTCAAAACAGTTCAAAAGATAAATTATACCTACAAGCCTACAATCAAATATCGTCCGCTGTCAAAGTATAATTAAATATTTTTGTATGAATGTATGTTTGTTACCAATAAACTCAATAACAACTTGACCGATTTCAAAAATTCTTTCATCATTAGAAAGCTACGTTCACACTTAGTAACAAAATCTATTTTTACAGCGGAAATACGTCTGAATACCACAGGAAAACTCATTGTGTCACGGGTGAAAATGCTACAAATAAACGAAACAAGAAAATCCTAGTATTTGATATGAATGTATGTTTGAGTAGAGGTTTTAGAGGTAAATTGTTTATTGATTTATCGGACGTGACTCTGTTGTCGGTTGTGAATCAATTAACTGTTTTGTTTAGTTTGGATTGACGTTTAATTAAGTTTACCTAGCCGGGATAATGAGAACAAGTAATTTTCTGCAAATGATTTAAATTCTAAATGACTTAACCGGAATGCTACAGTCATTTTATCAAAATAATACACAGCGTGATCTGGAAATGTAATCACATCATAAATTAAATTCATAAACACACAATCCTGTCTTGTTAATGTTCCATTGCTGGGCAAAGGCAACAACACACGAATTAAAAATAGGTGTTCAAAGTCTAAATTAAGTATTTTATTAATCGAAGTTTCCATTATTAAATTCAGGTTATCTTCCAATAACCCCAGACCGTATTATACCAAAAATTTGTAATAAAAATATTTCTCACGTTTGGTCTAAATTCGTAAATATTGGTAGGTAAAAGGTAAACCGCTATTTGATAATGACGAGGTTACACGTGTCCCTTTTTGGGAGAACGATTTTGTACAGAAAACGGTCTCTTTGAAAGAAAATGTCTTGAGACGGAAGCATTTAAATGTCTTAGATCCAAAGAAGGCTTCACTAGGTTTTATATCCGATCACAACTTATTCAATATAAAAAAGTTTCACTTTTGTAATATGGGATTGCTTCCTATTTATTTTATATACACTTATCCGTCGTTATACAAAAATGACAGCAGATAAACCTACTTAGGAATCGTGTAGTTGTAGCTGTTAACGATTTCATACCTACCTTTTTTTCTTTAAGGGCAATAACTGGATCAGTTTTGGTAACATCAAACATTTTATGGGTAACATTTATTGCCGATGAATATTTGATATGAAAACACAAAACCTAAGCGAACTTTATTGGCGAGTCTGGATCACAGGATTGCCATATTTTTTTTTTTTAAATGCGAAACTTCTTTAGGCGCGTAATACGTCACGCATGATGAGGCTGCGGGACGGAAGTCGAAATGTCAAAAATTTCAAAGAATTTCACTTCTAACACGTACGTGTGCTAAGTCGGTACACACGCTCTTTTTTTATTAGAAAGGGACAGAGACGGAGTCGACGATGGAGCGAGCTCACCCAGAAGATGCCTGCCTGCCTGATGCCTGTTCCCTCTAACTTTGAAGTGTTGGGGGTTGTATGCATTCGGAAACACAGACGCAGGTAATGAGTTCCACTCTTTTACTGTGCGCATTATGAAAGAGTTTTGGAAGCGCATAGTCCAAGTTGATCGATTTCCCTAAAACAATAGCGGTAGGTTATTTTCCATTTCGAATACGGTGCCCAAGAAGGTTACTGTAGGAGACGTCAGCAGATGAACTTGCTCTGTTTTTGACTTTGATTCGAACATCTCTTGCTCACACAAGTGCCAAGAACCAACACTTTACAATAATAAATAGAAACCTCAAGTTATCTAAAACGGTTAAAAGGTTATCTACGCAAAAAAAGTTATTTACTTACTGCCTACTTTTTTTTTACCCGACTGTCAAGGAAGTGGTGAAGAAGTGTTGTTTTCCTATTTCTATATTACCTCGTATCTCGGGAACGACTGGATGAATTTTGATGGTTAGGGTATTATCGTTTGATTGGTCTCAACTACCTTAGGGTCGTATTTATAAAGCGATCTCAAGATTGAGAGCAATATTAAGTATGGATTTGACAGGCCGTTTTGTACTGAAATGACATTTCTGATACAAACTCAAACTCGCTGTCACTCTTGAGAGCTGATTATAAATACGGGCCTTAGTGTTCTTAGATAGGTCAATTTTTAAAAAATATGTATGGCGTATTTTTGGCGCCAAATTGTAAGACTTCATAATTTTTTTTTTCGACCGAACCTGTTGAGTGGAGTATCAAATTAAAGATTATTAAAAGGACATTACAAAAAGATATATATAAGTTATTGTTAAAACTCTATTAAGAACTATAAACTGCATCTAATGCATTGAAATATTTATATACAACAGTCGGGTTTTTTTAACTCTTTTTTAAAATTCTTACTTGTATTTTATTTGAATAAAAGATGGAATGATTATATTCAATAGTAACGCATTAATGATACTTCCCACGCAATACCTTTTCACTGTTGTGGAAAAAAATATCGTAAAGAATAATTATTGATTTGATAGAACATAAAAGAAAATGCTTCGAAATCAAAAGCTTTTTGTCGAACGCAATATAACCTGACTAAAAACTGAATTATTTATTGTACTGGAAGGTAGAAATTTCTTTTAGTTCAATGGAAACAAGGTAATGCTGTATTTACTGTTCAACGAATCAGAATAAACACTGCTGAAAATAGCTTTATACAGAACTGTTTTCAGATAACAGAATTCAGTATTCTTGTTTGGTGCTTTGATCACATAATTTATTTTACTGTCTGCTTTTCTGAATGTTATACCAAGATGACCCCCTTCACACTGTGAAGTGAAGTGACCCACCTTCATAATGATATTTGAAAATATTATGACAGTGTGAAGGTCGGGAAAGAAATTTCCCAACGTAAGGTAACACTGGCTGAGGTTTGGGAATCGTTTGTCTAATAGTAGGTACGCTTCTGATAAGTGCGCGCAATTTTTTTTTCTGTGCATTCAAAACATATCCACAGAGACAGAGCCCCGTTCAAATCGTAGATCCAAAAACACATGCAGCAAAACTCTTTCTGATTTGAGTAATAGAAAACTTAAAATATCATTTCAATGCCAACTGTACCTGCTTATCAAATAAAATTATGTATTTAAATACAACTAATTCTACACCTATAATGTAACAAACTTAATCGTGCAAACATTTAAGCGCATTTTAGAGCAAATTAAGAGCAAGATCGCACTCGCTAAACAACGCATTATAACTAAGTGGCTTCGTAAAATGAAAGGATTGCTTACATGTAGCTATAGTCTCGAGAATGGGTACAATCAACGACATAAATGGTCCTTGTATTCGTTTATTTTTTAACTGTCGTGGATATTGTATGCCAATGAATAGAGCCAACGGAATTTTATAAAATGTGGATTAAAATTGACAATTCTCGACAGTTTTATCCAAGATATTTTAATAATAGAATCTATTAGTAATTTTGTACCTATGGATAGTCAATAAATATTGCACACTGACCCTTGGAAATGGAAACAGGCAATCGGATCATTGAGACGTTTGTCAATCGTTTTAAAAGTATGACGCACTCATCATCATCATTAACGCATTATGCAGCCTTATCCAAGTAGCATTCGGGGTTCTATATAAGATGTTTAGTCGTTCACATGTACTCCACAAGCTGTATAAGTCAGCTGTATAAGAGCTGTATAGCTTGCTATAATGCTCTTATAAAACCAGTTTGGGCACAAATTAGACAGCCTTAAGTTCACTATGGCTGTACATTAGCAGTATAGTAGCATTATAATGGCAGTTTAAGTAGTAACATTGGACTTAAGGCTGACTTACGGCACTATATGGGACGCAGTGTGAACTATACAACGTACATGAGTGTAATAAAGAGTAACAAGTGGCTAAATACACAGCCTTCACAGTTATAAAATCCGACAAAAGTACTCCAGTGCTACTTAAAATTCACGTGTGTCCTAAATTATTTCTTTATTTCATTAATTATTCCTCATTAGTTTGGTTTTGTGTGTGCCATCAGAAACATAACTCCGGCGGATATCAATTGGATAAAAATTTATGATAACACGCGTTTACTTACATGTTTTAAATACTTTAATCATGTTAATGCCATGGGAATGCAACTTTATCGTAAAATATATCCATATTTACAGCTAAAATATTCACGCGCCTCTGTAAAAACGCGATATTCATTTAAAAATATTTAAAACTGACTGAGAGGAAATCTACAATTTTCAGTTTTTGATATTATATTGGCATTATAATTATACTACGGTAATTAATTATAACATGAAACGAAAACTCAATCGCTCTATCTGCGTATTTTGTGATAAATCTGCATGATAATTTTGGAGATTTATTTGGTAAATATTTTAGGTTAGTAGAACAAAATGGTGGAAATGAAATACGGCTATGGGAACTATTATAACTCCAATTTAATGCGGTGAGCGTTATATAGGTTCACATGTGTTCTGTTAGAATGCTGTTATCTATATGAAGGCCCACATTTACACCACTAGAGAGCCAATGTCTATAAATTTATTCTAATGTGAACTTACATACAGCTTTAAGATGTAATTCAGGTCAATTGTGTATCATCGTTCACCTTTCAAAATATCTGAAATTTTAGGGATCCGCAATAATAATTATTGCCGTTAAATCACCTAGCCAGGGTACTAAGTCAAGTACTACCTAAAATACAAACTAAATAAATAATAATAAACACACAACTGTGGGATAAGTGTAATAGAATATCACATTCACATTCATGTTCAGCTTACAGCAAATAAGAGTAGTACTTGTGGACAAATAAACTGCTATTGATGTTAATGGACAACACATATAGTCCTTTTAACAGCCCATAGTACACATGCGAACCATTTAAACACTTCTGTACAGATAGTAAAAAAAGGTTATTTTAATGATCACAAACAAGTCCTACTACAGCTACTAGCTGTATAATAGTCTAAAACAAATAAACATAACAGCCTTTGGCTTTATAAACGACCACGTGTGTTCTATTAAAATGCTAGCTCTATAACATCGTACAAGTAGGCCGTTAAACAGCTGTTGCCGTATCTCTACCTTCCTATAATGCTCTTAGTCAGACGGCTGACTAAAGGATAGTTGTTAGAGTATTATAACACCAACAATCGTATAAAAGTATAACTCTATACTCCTATAAGTCCCTTAGACAGGTATAGGTGTTATTAATCGCAATAATTCAGCTTATACATCACGAGTGAACTGTAATAATGCTTTAAGTACACCTGTGAACTAAATGTGTACTCTTAAATGGAGTAAAATGCTACTTGGGTAATTAGATGACGTATAATATTAATCGCAGTGTACTGTGCTAATTCTTCCATGCTGGACTGGGAGTGATAGAAGTGCCAGCTGCATCTCCTCCCGGGCATGCTGTAAAAACCACCTAAGAGATTCAAGGGTTTTAGTGTATTGCAATTTTAGGCGATGGACTGACAACCCGTCACTATAGAAATATACATCATAATCATCCGTAATAACCCTCAAAACTTGTCAGACGTGGCGGAATGACCTTTGTTTAGGTCGTTTTCGCTCTGCCTACCCCATTAGGGATAAAGGCGTTATTTTATGTATGTATGTACTGTGCATCTGAATGACATACTAAGGCGGCCCGCTTTTGTCACTGACTGTACTCGAGATGGAGTCATCTCGACTGTGAATTTGTATGGAAATGGGGCTAATCTCCACTTCGACCGAGATAGTGAGCCTTAGATAAAGATATCTGTATATGACGTAGAAGATGTGTGAACACTGGGAAATGTCATAGTGGATTAAATCTGGCAATACTTTAAAGATTGTACCTACGTTAGTATAGGAATTTGTTTGATTTACCTTCAAGATAAGGGAACGAATAAGAATGTATCTATCTATAGAGATAGATACATTCGTATTCATTCCCTCAGCCACTGGCATTCGAGGGTTATGGTATATTGTAATTTAGGCGATGGGCTGACAAACTGTCACTACAGATACAGATCTATCTTAAACAGCCCTCAAAACTTGTCAGACGTGGCGGAACGACCTTTGTTTAGGTCCTTGACGCTAGCCTACCCCATTAGGGATACAAGCATGATAATATGTATATATGTAGGTAATGCTTATCGTTATACATTTGTACTTAATAAAACTTCAAATAAAAAATATAATTTCAAAATTGAAGTAGTATTATGCTGTACTTTTTTTTTATAATGCAAAAATCCTAATTTCCACGAAAAGTCTCTTACCCAGTGGGTGGAACCGAAGTACCTAACTATAAAGTTAATATAAGGTACAGGAACCAGTAATGACTAAGTTCTTTATCGGAATATTCGGAATCAATCAATGTCAATGCGGCGTAATAAAACCATTATTTCTCTTCGATTTCCAGATAATTCCCGAAACTTCACTAAATACCTAATGCTTCTAGGTTTCCATTAGTATTATCAACTGGTTAATCCTCTGTCACTTCTTGTAGTCTTTAATCCTTTTTTGTCTTTAAAACAATTCAAATATCTGTATAATATCAGTCACAGTCAGTACTTCACTGTGAGACATGGACTTTCCCCAGAAAGTAATGGGGGTTGTTAACCATACTAGCCACGCTTGGCAAGCGAGTGCAGTGCGAGAAAAATCTAATAAAAACATTAAAAAATTAAATTTGTGCCCGATTTTTGGATCCCTTAGTCTTATGACGATGATACTATTTCAAGTGAGGAATTCTAAAACAGTATATTGTAACCAGAAAAAATACAGGTTTAGATACGTGGAAACAATGTAAGTGTTTGTATATAAATAGGCACTTACGCAAATCTCACTCAGCTGGGAGAATAATGTTAAACAACGAGATGCTATAGTTACCTTCAATTACCTCACATTTTAAAAATATCTCTGAAATGTAGAGTAAGTATATCTAGTACTATTACATAACACTCAATACTCAAATGTTTATTGCATTCATGTTGTACACTCGTGGTTGAGGAAGGCTTAAGCATACGAATATATTAAAACTTGGTGCGTATTGAACGTACCTACTTCGCTTGTTTTGAGGGAAGGAAACATTGCCACAAGTACATATTGCTACAAATAATTCAGCAATTTGAAAATGAAACTTCATTTTCAAGAAACGATTTCCAAACCATTTGTTCTTCTAAAACTTATAAACACATATTAAAATAATAATGGTTTTAGTAAACAGACGATTAGTGTAAAGATTATTTGATATAGTTTACCTGATAAAGTACCTACTTCAAAAATATGAAAACGTGGCTTCAGTCAAATTAGCTGAAATGCAGCCATGCACAGGCATGGGTCATCTGAACCATATCTAAAAATAAAGCTTGTATGGGCACATTAAGACTTATGGTTTACTTAATCATGTCTACTTTTTGTACCTAAGCCACTTAGCAATAGATTACCTTTAAAATTTACATGGACGGACGAGCTTTCCTTAGAAAATTCGTTACCTGTAACAACCATGTCGTCAATGTTCGATATCGCCCCGTCTAGTCTAGACTTCTCCTAGACAGAATCCATGTCATTGTAGCCTAATCCTTTTATTCCTCTTACAACTAATAAAACTTTCTCTCTCCGTAAAATTTGCACATTTTCCAAAGTTTTGTTAAAGTAAGTAAAACAGACGGAATTTAGATTATCTTACAAACAATTTTCGTTTGAAATTGAAATAGGGTATAACCACAATAAATAGTAGCTTTCAGTGTTTAATTCCAGTCAATCTGCATTATCATATTTTATACAGATCTTCTGTTACTTTCATTCAAACAAGTTGTGTCGCGTCGCTAAACGCGGATATTTGCAATGTGATGCAAATTCACAGTTCTGATGAGTTTTGTGCTTATTTGGCCCTTAGCCTGAGAAACTAACAAAACATACAAGTCTGACATTACATCAGAAGGGTTATTCCTCATGCTCACACAAATTCACGCGTCACGTCTCCGCCACCGACAACCATTAATCAAAATTTGGGTCGTCGTAGTAAACAAGGGGAGGTAACAGCGTTACATCGTGTGATCCCAACGATTTATTTAACCGGTAGAAACCCGGTAAAGTACAACACACTCGCACCTTATCACACTACAAGGAAAATTCATGTTGCTATCTCTTATACGACTGAAATGTAACATTTTTTGGAGTCAGATAAGCTGCGTTGTAAATGTACTCGGTCCATATTTTTTTGAGTTGTGTATGTCGGGTTGGGTGTTGGGACTTATGTGTACTCAATTTAAGAAATGAAATAGCACTGTGAGTGCCAAAGAGTACCTAGACCTACTTACTTGAATAAGTAACGTTTTTCCGGTGTTCCCTGAATATAAGATATTGATTTGTTTTAAGTAAAATGTGTTTCATTGTGTGAGTATTTCAGTGGCATGAACTAAACTGAAGTTACCCCTTGAAACTGAAATACATTTCTACTCAAATTATCACAACAAAAGCACCAACAATCCCACGCCCTTCCATTTCCCAAAACATGTTTCAGAACGGAAACCTCCTACGACGATAGCAATTATAATAAAGTGTTTTGATACAGAACACGTTCTCCAGAGCCTTGAAAGTTTGCGTCATTCGTCACATCTTTATCACCATTAAGTATACGCAGAGTCGAATACCTATACCTAGGGACAGCTTACCGCAAAATGGTAGGTGTTGCTCAGTCAACAAAACTTAACGACTTAAGTATACTAGGTTATTTTTTTTAGGAAATAAAAAAAAATGCTTTACCATATAAATTGACTGATCGAGGAGATCATCTAAAAGAATTTCGTGGTTTTCGTTGTTTAGATTAATTGACTGTGGAACTGTATCAGTTTTTGGTACGCTGCCCTTAAATATTACTATGTTGACGCACTTACGTTGCATCTACACTTTCGCTGAAGATTCATACCTCTATTCTCAACTAAAGTATAATTCTCACAATCCAAAATTTGTCAAAATTATGAACGATCATAGACTATAGATATATACATAATGTGATATGTACGTACGTAGTAAGTATATTAGGTATATTACTGCATAGTGATATATCAAACTCTACCTTCCGTTGACCTTATTTATTAACGGCTTCATTAAGGGACTAATTACTTCACCTTAAACCATGGTTATGGCTGTCCCATTTACAAAAGCTAAGTATATCAGATTTTATAGGGATATAACAGCATCCCTTAATCCCCTTACATTAAAAACACCCTTGTTATTGTACCTGCCATTACTTGCTAGCGACAGAAAATGGGTTAATTTGCTTACAATTAAGGTGTTTTGTGTATAGCATAAACAATGGATGAGGTTTTATTTTAATTACTTAGACTCGTATTTATAAAGCGCTCTCAAGATTGAGAGCAATCTTAAGTATGGATTTGACAGGTCGTTTTGTACTGAAATGACATTTCCAATACGAACTCAAACTAGCTGTCACTCTTGACAGCTGATTATAAATACGGGCCTTAGTATTAAAAAAAAAACACATAAAATCACAAACAGATTACACAATTATTTACAAAACGTTTATAATATGACACAAAACAGTACTTACATTTACAAAACTCTTCTTACACAGAATTTTTGTGATAGTAGGCATGTTTTTATTACAGTGAGTTATTTAAGTGAACCATAACAACTAATTTGCATTGCTCGTTTAATTAGAGCATACATTATTATAGGGTCAGACCAAGACTACTCGAGGCCACCCCATTTCTTTCCGAACATGAGTTTAAATAATTATGAACAGTAAGAAATTAATAATTTGGCGTGGGCAGGACCTACTTCTTTCGCATTTTTTAAATTAAAATAGCACTATGAGTGCAAAATTCCTCAAAAATAAGTGTGAAATTCGACTATGAAAAAAAACCAGGGCTTACTGTTTTAACAATCTAGCCCCAGCTTAGCGCCAAAGCTTACCAAGCGTGATGAGTAAAGCATGTAGGTTTGTGTCTTTGTCTACTTCGGTCTACTTTTAACCTTCAAACAAGGGTTGGCTGATAGATAACATGTGACATTTAACAAGCTCAAATCATTGTCATGAATGACGATGACATTTCCGTAAGTATGATTTAGTAACTCTATTGTACTACTATTGAACCGTATCTAATGAATATTGACTGAACTTAACGATAATCCGGTTCCTATTATTCTGGTTGACGCTTTATGGTAAGCCCACTAAGCACATAATAATCCTCAGTCTAAACACTAATCCTTCCATAATTAGATATTTGAATCAATCATAATCATCAAATAATGATGATATTTGTAAGATCCTAGATTTGTAGTGCAGTAAAGAAAATTGCTAGAAAATACTTTGCATTTAACATTTGCAAATAACACAGGAATTTTTTACACGGACAACAATAGAGTAAGTAAGTATATATATACCTATTTTTGTCTTCTTGTAACAAAACACAAAAACCGGACATTGTTTAAAAAAAGAACACCGAAATTGGTCCTAAGGGGGAGAAAAAAAGCGTGGAAACGGTACCTAATTCGGAGACAAATTAAATAAATCCATCAATCTGCTAATAAGAAAACATGGGCTGAAACCAATTTGTCCCACAATAAAACAAGATGGAACCGACAGCTGTTGTATGTATTTATGTATAGCTATTGTATGTATGTCCAATGTCTATGGGGAAGCTTCATTGGATTTCAGTCTATATGTAAATGTTATTGTGAATTGTTTAATTTTCTGCTTTTTAGGATGCTTTTTACATTGTCAAGTCGCCGACAAGCAGCTTACAGTTTTTGGATCACTATGCGATAAAAATTAGGAAGTAAACGTAATAAAATGGATAAATGTATACCTACTCTTTATTTTCAAGAAGCAAAATCCCGAAAGAACCTATGATAAAAATCGACAAATGGATAAATCCAGGGAATTTGCAGGTTTCCTATGAACAAAACATATCTAACAGCGCTCACAAATGTGCTTAAGAAAAATATCAGTAATTTTGATTTGAGGTAAAAAAATTGTGTAAGCCTGAATATAGTGTTAAATTAGTCGAACCGTGATTATTGTGATTCAGCCGGGCTTTGTTTGTGTTAAAATGTCGGACCGCAATTAGTACCTCCATTTCATAAGGTTTCCCCGCTAAGTGGTACAAACGAGCCACTAGTGCCAACTAACAAGTGGAGGTATAGCCAAT
Source organism: Scrobipalpa atriplicella (assembly GCA_029255725.1). Taxonomy (NCBI): domain Eukaryota; kingdom Metazoa; phylum Arthropoda; class Insecta; order Lepidoptera; family Gelechiidae; genus Scrobipalpa; species Scrobipalpa atriplicella. Next base: position 23,314 of record JARACY010001566.1, read on the forward strand.
TTACCAGCGCGTGAAGAGAAATTTTCATCTTAATTATTAGAATACTGTTAGTCTGGTGAAGATGCAAACAAAACTGGTTTCTTTTCTTGGGTATATTGTTTGTGGTACAATTTTCTTTTGTTTTCCGTTATTCGGAAACTGAAACAAAAAATTGAATCTAGTACAAAAATTCCTCAATGATCTTAATTCTTATTTTTACACAACAGCGGCTCCCATTTATCAAGAACTGTCCAAACCAAACATCAAGAACAAAACACGAGATGCATCAGTCTAAATCTTTTTTTAACCTCTTTAGTTCAAACTCAACGACAACGAGGTACATTGATCCAGATGGATACTCGTAAATATCTTTGGAATGTTTCCGTACGATAAATTAGTTCCATAATTACAAATATAGACGGCTAGTGAGAGACTTGTAGTAATTTCTCGCGTCGGTGCAACAGTCCACATGTTATGATCCCGCACACATGGTGGGTGCAAAAGGAACAAAAGACTGTCGCCGGAACACGTGTGCAGGACTCGCACTGTGTGAAGTTTGAGAACTACTGAACTCTAATTCAAATATAGCTTTTTATTCAGTGTATTCAGTTTGACTAATTTACTGGTAAGAAATGGATATTTTTAAGTAAAAAGAATCCTCATTATTTTAAATGAAATTATATACATTTTCATCTCAAGCCATTGCTCTACCCACCCATCTAAACTTATAGAACAAGTGTACGTGCTAACTTAAAATAACATTTTTACAGGTCTACCACAGAAGCGGGCTTACTACTCCCACATATGCTGTAAGTAACACTTGCATTTGCTACTTAATATTTTCAATGCGAAAAGCTTCGTTACTTTCCCAAGTAAATTTAGTTTCAAACCAACGTTGTCATCTTTGCCAGCATCGAAATTGAGTTACGAAGTTAGTAGTTACCTATTTCAATATTACTTTCCAGACGGGTACGGTCCCTTTTACTTTAATAATATTCATAAAAATTGATAGCTAGAGTCTGCCAACATTTATTTTCTTTGGTGAACTAAATTGAAAATAGATTCCACGACAAATGGAGATTTTAAGCTTCAACTAGCGATAAAAATGATAGAATGGAATCTATCACTAAAATAAAATAAAATGAAAATTTCACTAAAGTGATGTAACAGAACGGAAGGCCATACTGCTCGAAGTGTAAAATAAAAGTAACAATTTTGTTTATTTTTTATGACAGCCTGTCATTTATTTTATAGCTTGGATACTATAGGATCGCCTTTGAGAAAAGTCTTAATTTTTAGCAATACACATTATTAGTAGGCTCACAATTTTTGATCCAACAAAGTGCCTTTGAAATGAGAAGACGCTGATCTGTAGTCTTTAAGTACCCCAATGTGATACTGTAAAGAACGAGTACTCGCTTTGAGTTTTGAAACGGAATGGCTCTTGAGCTCAACAGTCCTTAGCTCCAGCAACGTAATTAGCTCTTTAGCTGAGATCCTCGTTAGTGAAAAAATATCAGTAGGTGCGTGAAAGGGCAGATGTGCGCATAATTGTTGTAAAACATTCAAATTGCCAATTAATTTTATCGGTTTTTCTTTTTCTGCATTAGCCGGAAAACAACTTTTCGTTGAAATCACAATTAAAATTCAAAGGTTTTTTTATTGTAGTTATGTTTATTCGACTTATTTTTCTTTAAAATCATAAATTGGGATGAGAGATGAGGGATATAGGTACGCTTTGGTATAGCCCTTTGTGTTATAAGCAAGTTATAAGTACGACAAACTAGTAGGGCTAGACCAGTAGAGATACTTGGAACAGAGGAAACAAACCAGCCGAATATATATATTATTCTTGTCGAATATGGGTTTTTTGAGACGACGAATGACTCGATGAACCCTAGTGCCAGAGTTTTTAAACCACCTAGGCCTCTGACATGATTTGTGTAACAACCTCTATCAAAGTCAGCGAATTGGACCGACGGCTGCTTATTATTGTCCAAACCAGCCTGCATTTTCCTAACCAACTGGAGTATTGAAGCCCTCTACTGTATCTGTTGGCAACGTGCCCATCTTGGAGCGGCATGTAGCGACGACCAGCTGATTTAACGAGACAGATTGCGTTTCCAAGACTTTTGCTGTGAAAGGAAACTGCTAGCAAACTGGGACACGATACAGGAACTTTGTTACTCCGACAAACATTTCGCGGAAACGTGATAGTTCTTATTAAAAAACACCTCGCAAACTGGGTACCTAGGTAGGTAGGTAGATTTATTGTTTACTGCTACGTATTTTGTAATATTGGGGAATTGAAGAAAATATCTTGTTGGACTGGGAGCGAAAGAATAGAATTGGCCAGCTGCTTCTCCTCCCGGTAATGCTGCAGACGCCAGCAAAGGGAATCGATGATGTTAGTGTATTATCATTTTAGGCGATGGGCTGACAACCTGTTCATATATAGCGCTACACATTTCAATGTAAGGCTCGTATTTATAAAGCGATCTCAAGATTGAGAGCAATATTAAGTTTGGATTTTACAGGTCGTTTTGTACTAAAATGACATTTCTGATACAATCTCAAATTAGCTGTCACTCTTGAGAGCTGATTATAAATACGACCCTAAAATTGCCGTCATATATACCAGACGTGGCAAAACGTCTTTTAATAGGTGTTTTCCGCTCTGCCTACCCCGTTAGGGATAAAAGCGTGACTTTATGTATGTATGTAAAACCTGAAGTCAGCTGAGCTCGATCCGCCCATCGCTGATGAAAAAAAAGTTTCAGTTTCACAAAGAAGGCTCCGTGTCGTAAAAATACAATGCTATCGATTCGTAGAGGGCACAACTTAACTAAATCTCGACTAAAATTAATGCCGTCCTTGTCTGTTCTCTCATGATAGAAAATGACAGGTATATACTTATATTAGTTAAGTCGAGATTTTTCTAACTACGAATTGCTACCAGTGTCAATAATTTTTGCTTTTCGTAAATATTTAACGTTCCCCTCCACGCATCGTTAGCAACAACAGTCGATTTGCTTCAGTGTTCCGTTGTACGCATTATTTATCATGCTTGAAAGCCAATAAATTATCCCTGACATTATTATAAATCCCTTCCTGGAGTAACCCCTGAGACATGGCATTAATGTACGTAATGTCAATTGTTTTGCTCGACTGAACAAAACGTTACATACGGCTTTATTTATTACCCTATTCATTATAGTTATTACATCTGGGCTCATTTTTGTACACCATATTCTTTAGCTACATTTGCATTAGCCCTGTAACTTTCAGTAGAAAAAGAAACAAAATGAAAAAAATTGCGCCTTTCATCAAAGTTCAAAATAATATGGGCATCTGCAATATTAGGCATACTTAGGGCCGTTTTTATAATCAGCTCTCAAGAGTGACAGCGAATTTGAGTTCGTTTCAGAAATGTCATTTCAGTACAAAACGAACTGTCAAATCCATACTTAATATTGCTCTCAATCTTGAGATCGCTTTATAAATACTAGCCTTAAACTCATTTCTCTTTTACAATCATAATTTGCAGCAGCATTGTCTTTATTATCCGTAATAATCAGATAAATGAAAGCGCACTTTACTCGGTCAAATCCAAAGATCAATGCCTAAACAAATAGGTAAGTACCTCAGTAGGTGGCATAACTTTTGTTTGTATTTTTTAATTTTTAAGATAATACCGGATGTAAGAGACAGCTTCCCGCAAACTTATAGGGGGTGATCTATCAACAAAACTGAACAACTTACGCAAAAAATCTTTCAGGATTTAAATAAAAATAGCTTCCTAATACAAGGTGTCTGATCAAGGTGGTTATTTTGTGAGGGGAAGTCTGGGGAAGTCAAACAATTTCTTCGTTTCCTGAAAAAAAAAACTGGAGTAAGTTGTTCAGTTTCCTTGACTGCAGTTTGCGAGAAGCAGTCCCTTACACCCAGTATAGTAAAGCATCGGATGGCAATGACCGACCCAATTCCGCGAGTATCGGAATTGTGACACATCAGCACGTAACGTGTTAAAAATACGCGCTCCTAATTACGGGAACTTTGTGTGAAATAGGTTGATACAGAAATACTCGTGCGGTAAATATTTGCACGAGATATGTTACGCGAATGTTATGCTTCAGTTAAACATGTTTTTTATACCATTATCATCTCATATTTTTTGATATGATATTACAGAATTTATAATAAGTTTGAATTAACTAGGGGATTTCCCGCAAATGTAGAAACAGGTTTCGCTTATTCAAGTCAGTGACCATGAAAGTCGAATAAAAACTCTAAGTATAAGGTACAATAAATCAAACGTTAAAGTACAAATATGAGTATCTTACAAAATATTTTAGAAAACATTATGTCACGTTGTACAAGTTTATCTAAACCACATAAAAAGCTCTTTGTAGTGCTGCGCCTCAACAGTCTACCGACAGTACTTATCGATATTTAGTTACGATATCTATTTCAGTCCAATACTATCGGTTAACCAATACCATTTGAAAACGAATAAAGCACACTGCATGAATAAACTATCTATACTAAGAGTTCTTCTGATAATTATAAGTGACATTATTCTTTGTCTTAGTGAGAATAAAGAATCTTTAAACCTTTACTTAGGTGTACTTATTAAATAGTATTGAATGTGATTACATTACAATGGCTTTTTAACAAATTGTAGTAAGAAAAACGCTAAGTAGGATAATTTTTGTAGTCTATGATTTTCATTTGTCATCTACGAGTAGACACTATAGATATAGACAGTGAATCTACAGTGCAAAATAAGTAATTTATTTTGGGGCGTTAGGCTATCGATTGTAAAACTATCGATGAAATTGGACATCCCTACCCGCAGACTTATCCAATCCAATCCGTTGTTGAGCACGTAGACGTGGATTGAAATCACGCCAGAGGTCGCTCTACTCTACCAGTCGCTGATGCAATACTAAATAAGTAATCAACTTGGGATACTCTTCTAGATGAGTTTATATAACAAATTTTATCCAAACTCGTGTTTGGAGATGGTTTTTTTTATATCTGTAAATAGTTTTTTTTATGGCACAGTTTATGTAGGTTTTGCAAAAAACATCCAATAGTTTCTTCTAATTTTCTAAGTGATGAACAAAATTAATTAAACAAAGTAGGTATAATCGGTAAACGCAGTAGGGAAAAATTTCAACTGCTAAATAAATAATTGACTTTGATTTTGTGTATTACTACTATTTACCTATAGAATCAGTGTAGGAATAATTAATTAAGTTCTGTTATCGATACGATTGTCGGAAAGGCACAATTCCCAGTATTCTATGAACAGTATTTTCCTTTAAGTCGCTTTATACACAATAACGTACATCCTTCACAATAGACATTGAATTTCATTAGAAACAGTATGGAAACAGTGCAACAATTACTAATTCTAGTTAAAGCCTAACATGTAACTTAGTATTGGTTATGGAATGCAATAAGTACCTAAGTATAGAACCTACACAGAAACCCTTTCCTACCTTTATTATATAGTATTGTTTTGGGGATATTTTTAGCACTCTTTCATCATTTTTATTATTTTCTTTCTTTCATATTTATAAGTATTGTTTTTGGTCTAAAAATAACACATTTTACATTTAACCCTTGGTCCAGGAAATTCTAATTACAAGAAAATGCACCGTTAGCTTTTTTACATTATTTAAAAGTATTATGAGAGTTTTTAATTATCATTTGTTTGCCCTTATCCCATTATTTTGACTCGGAGCAGCGACTTTTTAATATAAAAGTTTTAAGCCTCGTGGCTTTACCCATGTTATATGGGATTTGACAAAGAAAACCAAGAGGACCTTAAATTGTTTGTTCGTCTCTCTCCAGTTTTCAGCTTATTTTTTATGAATATGGAAAAATAATATTGATTTGTTATTCCAGCTTAATTTTAGCCAGTAACTCTACACAGCAGACTTAGTTCCCACTTCCTGTGTTGCTTAGCCAGAAACACGTTCTTCAGAATTCTGTTGCTTGTACGTTAGCAAGTTTACAAAACACGGGCCGCGTCGATCAGTCCTCACATTACGGTGGTAATGAGAAACATTAGTCCACGTTCATTATTTGTCTTAACGTGTACTGTATCTACTACCTGGCTCAGCTTTCCGGAAATTTTAAGCCTTTATAAGGCATAGTGGCAATAAATATGTACCAAAATTAGAACATTATCTAGCCGCACTAAGTTTTAAAAGCAATGAATTTTTTCTAATGCTCTGCCTTAGAAAGGGTTAAAAAAGTTCGATTTTAAAAATTGTTACGATTTGTTGATGATTTTAAGAGTGACACTCTTGTCGGTATAAAAATCACCAGTCTTCCCTTCTATGGGAATCGTCCTTTTATTTCTTGTAGATCTTCTCTTTCAGTTGGTCACGATAGCTTCTTCTTGGTCTTCTTCTTTCTCTTTTACCTTCTATCTTCCCCTTTATAAATGCATCATGTCTCGTTATGAGTTACGATTTACGCAATAGTTATTTGGTTACACTTTTATCGCTTTTAAAAGGAAAACGTAAAATATTTCGGTTACGTTGGCTTACGTTACGTTAGTTTTATTTTTATGAGCTTACGTTGTTACTTACGCTAACTGAATTTCTTCCACTACGTTATAAATTAGAGATATCATTATCATCATCCAGGCCCATGGGGTGCCATCTTGAAATTGATATTTGGAGGTCAGCACGTGAGGCATATAGAAAGTAAAACTGAACAACATTACAGTTAGGTACGGCTGCTCTAAGCATCGAATTTTTTTTAATATGAATTTCGATTCAACTTTAAAATTTGAAATCAATTCAATCCAGGGAGGTGACATTAAAAATATTAACATACCTAGCTAATTTATTGGACGGTTGAAAGGAGAAGAATTACTTGTAAATTGTAATAAGGAGTGAAATTGGTTGTTCACGGTCGGGACTCGAAAGCTCTCCACCCAAACACGAATTAATTCAATTTACATGCAAACATCTACGCTCAACATACCAATTTTACGCTTGCTTGTATTGGCAACTCAATTGTAACAATTACATTTACTTATGTCTGGTTTGAAGAGGTCTGAAGGCCTTTCTAACTAACAGTTTAGGTTCTTAACACGTTCAGACCGAGGTGTACCACCGGTGGTGCACGGGGCACGGCCTCCGGCCTACTCTCCAGCAGGACGGGATGTATCACCAGTTGCCACGCTACACTAAACTAGGCTTGTATTTATGAATCGGTCTCAAGATTGACACGTGTTAAATAGGTTTTATTTACTGTACCTTTCATAAGACATTTTATTTAAATAATTGTTTCATACGCTATCCGACGAAATGTACGGAATCTCTCACACACAGTAGATAACTTGTTCGTTGTCAGCCATATACCTATATGACGATACCACTGTAGCAATAAATATGACGTGAGTTCTGCCTACATGTCACCGCTTGTAAGAACTTTCGCTTCTTTTTTAATATTTTTTATAGAACCTCGTTATTCGAAATTCAAACGGAGTTTGCAAGAACCCAGTAAACGTGGGACTCGGAAGACATCCTGTTACAAAGTGACAGACTAAAGACTGCCTCGTCTTCCGACTTTACGCCCAATTTGAGCTTCTGTGGCACGAATAGTTGCTCACATATTATTCTGATAAATTTGACGTTGTTAGTTTCTTTTGTCATAGTTTTCAACAATACAATCAAAAGCACGCTTCCGTCTTTTTTCTGTTTAGTCAATCGTAATAATCATGAACGACTTCCAGGAAAATGCTAACACGGATTTGGTACCGGTATTATGTGAATTTCCTCCTTTTTTCTCTGTTCACTCACTTTTACGCAATATTTATATAGTCCTTAATTCCCATCAGGGACTGTACAAATAAACAAGAAATAAAAAATAAATAAAAAAAACTAAAAATACAATCCGAACTTTTTGAAACCCATCCAGCGTACGAGTATACCGAAAACTAATTTCAACAAAGCAATTTCCAACTGCGACTAATTTAGAAAACCGCAATTTGAGTAGCGTAGTGAAAGCGCTCCTATTTTACTGGGAATTCCATAAACAATTTTGTATATTCCCTCACTTTGTATAGCTCTCAGTGGAGACTCACTGTTTTTCCACTAGACGGCACGGCAACGGCATGATAACGATACTGTGACTCTATTTTTCCACCAGGACCTACCAGGGTCCACCTAGTTCTAATCTGAGCTCACACACGCATGCTACGTACGAATACAAAACACATACAGTTTGGCAGGCCGGCGACGATACCGGTGGGAATCAATGCCGTGGTGCCGTGGCCGTAATGTTGCCGTGCCGGCAAGTGGAAAAGCGTGCCTTATCATTTCAATAATTTTCATATATTATCTCTTCCACGATACCGTGTCGTTGCCGTTGCCGTGGACGTGCCGTCTAGTGGAAAAACAGCCACTTTGTATAGCTCTGAGCGGAGGCGTTGTCTCGTGACATGCGGTGGCCTCTGATTAAACAGAAGATTAAATCTGCAAACTACTTACCTAATACTTAATGAGTTTTTCCCTTTGATACAATATCTTACTTCTGGTTTAGTACCTACCTATAGTAGATATAAAGCTATCCAAACATTTTAAAAGCAATTACCAAAGTAAAATTTATGGCCGTAATCGCCAAAGAAAATCACGGGGAAGTGAAATGAGTTGTAAACTGCTAAGCCGTGTTATTTATTTGATGGCCGAAACCTTAGATCTGGATTGGAGTAGATCAAGCAACATGTTCAAAGTGTATAAATAAAATATAAGCGTGTAACTTTTTCGTACTTACTTTGATGAAATATCTGCACCTTTGCGGTTTATTTTTAACTCAATAGGTACCTACTTACTTACTTTTTATACATTTTTTTTTCAACAGCCACGTATTACAACAGCAAAAACCGAAATCTCACTATGCAGGATAGTTTTAGCCGGTGTCAAAATTCGGATAACCGGGAATTCGAAGCCGTAAATAAAATACAGTTGTTGAATACAGTTGTTACTTAGAAACAATCAGCGCAAATGATTCACGCGATGTTTCGGCAACAACGGAATATGATCCACAAGGTAGGTCGAGTTGCGTTATCTACTATAATCCAAATCTGTGGCCGAATTCGAAGCCGTAAATACAGTTGTTGAACACAGTCGTTACTGAGAAACAATCAGCGCAAATGATTCACGCGATGTTTTAGCAACAACGAAATATTACCTATGACTAGGTACTTATGATTATGACCCACAAACTACCGTTTCTTACACACGTTCATACAAATTATGACATCCGGTCTTCATCTCGGGATAGGCTACGTTCGCAGAATTAATGTTTACTAGTTTTCCTCCCGCGGTAACATGCGCGGTTAAATGAGTTTCCTCGTAGGAATTAAATATTTTCCTGCGGGAAGAAGCAGCTTACCTTTCTAGGATCTGGCCTATCGTGTGCCAAGTGTGCATGATGAAGTAACAAAAACCTTTAAACTTTCGCATTTATAATATTAGTTCGGAAGAGACAGATAGTCTCGTCTGCCCATTAGAGCATTGGCTCTAATTTTTTACATATTCTCATTTTCATATTCTCATTTTTTTTCAAATATATATTTCTACATGAAAATCCTAATGGAAAAATTGTGTACCAAGCACCGTCAAGTTAATTAACTTAGTCTTCATAATTCGTTTAGGTTAGATTAAGTCGTGTATTTAATAAACACCTTCCTTAGCGAGGAAAATATACCTAAGTATTTTTTTAGTTTAGTACAGTACGGAGCCATACTGATTTTTTTCGAAGCATTTTCTCTTATCGTCTAGTCTAGGTTTATCATTTCAGACTAAAAATGTTAGAGCCATGTTAACTAGATCCTAAAAAAGTTATCGTAAACTGTATTTCCATTTCAAGGAAAGAGGGCGAATAAAATCACACATCAAAAAGTACATTTACATCGAAAAGAGTATATTTTTTACGAATTCCATTTTCTCCGAATCCATATGGAGAAATATTGAACGAATACCCTTTGAAATAACACTAAAATGTAGTACTATTGCGGAGTTTCATATATTTTCTGAAGATCTCGCTTTCTTTAGAGGATAATAACGCCAAATAGAGAAAATATTATCAAAGATAGATACTAAAGTAGATACTCTTTCATCAATTAGATAATGTATAGCACTCTGACAAGTAGTCAATGACATATTCAAAACGTTTTAGCCTATTAATTTTAATGGAATTGTCCAATAATGCGTATTTTTCTGCATTACCTACTTACTCATGGCATGCCTTGCAATATAAACATTACTGTGTATTCTAGTAGTGCTATATTATGTTGTTATTACTTGGTATCATACTGCAAGAAGCGACTACTTATTCAAACAAGGCCTGAATGTTGAATGCCTGGCGATTGTATTAGTCATTTTATGACCCAAATAATCTGGAAATCTTTCTGGAACACTTCCTCGTCGTCTCACAATGAGCTGGAAGACAAATATTGGAATAAATCAATCACTTTGATCGATTGTCGAGTCAAACAACTCGATCGAAAGCGATTTGGCAGATCGCCCTCCAATTTAGAAACGCATACGAAACATGTCAGCCGAATATTGAAGCCATTTCTCATAGAAGAAACTTGTGTAATGTTCTATATCTTACAGCATTAGCTAGCTCATTGCTTAGTCTAGGATACTATTTTTTTTTATCGTGGAAATGATATAATAAATTGCCTCATCGATTAAAATCAACTTTTTCACCAGCGTGCTGTCTTTGGACAACATAAAAGAGTTGTATAATTATCACCTACCTACTCAAAAGTGATCTAAATTTTGGAAGGGCCTCTAAATACGAGTTAAATAGAAACGATACAACGACAATACTATGTTACTACATTTTATGGTTACTACAATTTGTGGATACCACAGCAACTTATTTCGTCTTACAATTCAATTTATTAATGTCACAGTGGTAAAACTAAACACAGACGTATTTGAATTACGTAAACATTTTGAATGAGTAAGACATCGTTAAACTTGTCGTGCTTTGATCATGTTTTCTGGTTCAGAAATTATCGGAAGCTCGCTGCTCCAACGTCTCAATAGACCTCGTTTGCTGGTTGTCAAGATTGTGAGGCGTTATAGACCTAGAGCCAGCTAAAGAATCGGCTAGCCATCGGAAACTCGCTGCTCCAACGTTTCAATAAACCTCGTTTGCTGGTTGTCAAGATCACAGTGAGCGTTATAGACCTAAAGGCCAGCTAAGAAATCAGCTTGCCTCAAAAATTTTCGGAAGCTCACTGCTCGAACGTCTCAATAAGAGTAAAACCTCGTTTGGTGACTGTCAAGATCACAGTGAGGCGTTATAGACCTAGAGCCAGCTAAAAAATTGGCCGGCGTGGAATAAGCAGTAAGCGCATTGATGATACATAATTTCTTATCAAAGAAATACTTCATGAAGCGTAAAGTTTAATCCTATTCAAATATCATTGTATTGTTTTTCTTTGACATTCCTTTTATTTCATTTATGACAATCTTTTATACTGCTGTAGTTGAGAAAAGTTATACCTGCAAAGCTGCTCAAGCTGGGAAATACCCTACTAACTATACGCTATGCATGCTTTGGTGTTTGCACTTGTTTACTCCAGACTGAAGGATTAATCGGTATGGTAATGGGAGCTTAAATTACTAACAAAAATTACTATCTTCGGCAATTTTTTAACGCACTATTTTCGCTACTTTTAAATCCTCATAGGCTCCAATGCTATTATGTAAATGTGAAAGGACCCAATGCCCAGTGCCATCAATTCTGGGTTCGAAGGCTAACGAGAAGAGAGCTTTCAAATTCTTCGCCAAATTAAATTTTAAAACTAAATTAAGTCTGCTCTCACGGAGGTTCGTTAAACGATAAACCAAACTTTTTTTTACAAACTAGTCCTATTGAATTAAATTTAATACTTGTTTTTTACCTTTGAAAGAATTTATTTAAAACGATTCTAACAAGTAATTTTCTTTAAAAGTTCAAAGAACCCAACTGCGTAAAATAGAAAGTGAACTTTAAATTTTTTAATCGTTATAGATCTTAAACGATTGTTCAAAACGAAAAATTATGTTTGAAAACTCGAATTGATTTTCAAATACCTATTCAATGATATCCCACTCGGCATAGTTCTTCGACAATTTTTATTTTCCAGAATGGAATTATGTTGGATGTATTGGGCGCTTTTCCACTAGACGTCACGTCAACGGCAACGGCGACGGCACGGCGACGATCACGTGACAATATCTATGGGAATCGATGACATGCCGTGACGGTGCCGTGCCGGCAAGTGGAAAAGCGTGTCATATAATTTCATTGATTTTCATACATAATCTCACCTACGATATCGTCGACGGTACCGTGCCGTCGCCGTTGCCGTTGACGTGCCGTCTAGTGGAAAAGCGCCCAATCAGTGACTATCGCATGGTTCAGGCGAATCGATTGACGTAAGAATCATTAAAATCGGCCCACGCGTTTGGTCTCTAGAGTACCACAGAGAATCAAACATACATAATACATACATAGATAGGCTGATAAAATACAAAAATTTAGTAATCTTAGGAAAGTATACCTCTATAATAGCAGTTTACAACTAAATAAATTTTTGCCTTTTTTACCTTTTCGAAAATATACTGTGGTTTTTATGTACGTATAGTGCCATTTGAAGATCAAAATTTCTGCATGACTAGTCTCGCCTGCTGAACTTTATGCGAAATACTTGGAAAATATTTTTATTTGAATATTCTCCAAGTATTCTTTGGAAAATATACCTATGTTTGGCATGATGTGCTCTGCCTGAGGGCTTTTTCATAAGTTTCTTATTGAGGACTTGTTCTCCTAAATCTCCTAATATACTTTCTCCGTTGCCATGCTCCTTTACTTACCAAGAACTAAGTTGTGTCTACATAGACTTTTATGATATATTTTATTAAGATTACCTAAAATAGGACCATTTGTTGTCATGTCCCAGCCTCCCCATTTCCCACACCGCAAAAGACCTGGCCGAGGCTAACCAACGGGATTTTAGTTTTTCCATTGATTCGAAAAGAAGACTCCAAATAAAAAAGAACTGTCTACACAAAATATGTATAAAAAAATTAAGACGAATACCTAACATCGTGGGAGTATTAATGTGCCGAATACTTGCGATGATTTTTAAATGCAAAAAAATATCTTTAAATGTTAACCCTTTTTGCCGATAAAGCTTGGGTTTGCTTACGTACCTACTATTCGTGGGCAGGCAGTGAGTTCGAGCGTTATGCTTGAAACTAAAATTCTTTTAGTGTGTGCTTACCTAAACGTGTTGTACTTTACAGCCCCGCCTCCAGCTAAACTAAAGATTTTTCATTTCTCATACTCGGAAAGTACTTAGTGTTGTTTTGATCTGACTATTGGGTGGAAGATGCTGCTTTCCTTTCACAGGGAAGGAATAACTCATACAAATTTCATCCCCACCCTAGGGCGGGAATGAACTTTAAAAATAGAACTGCTTGAATTGCTGTCAGCTGTGAAGACTTTTTTTCATATTAAAAAAAAAAACTTTATGAAATGTCGTGACTTTTTAACCAGCTAGTGTCACTGGCCAGTGTGAATTTAGCGCAAACTTGCGATGCGAGTGCCGCGACAAAATTAAAAAAATGTTACTTTTAATTTCAATAATTGTACCAATATGACTATTAATTTTAAATAGGTACCTACTTTATTAACAATAAATACTTAGTTTGTATTAACAACTAGTTTTATTTTCCTCATATTCTAAATGAAAAGTAGAGTCATTGCCACGGGTAGAAGAATCAATTCCTCTCGGACTATAGCCGCCCTCGCTGCGCTCGGGCGTCTAACTACCTCGGGAATTGATTCTCTTCCACCCTAGTCTATGAATCTACTATATTTTCACAGCACAATTGTAAACCGGAAGTACGGGTGATATTAGTTGTCGACCGTTCTACGAGTTTAACTCATGCTGCAGAGCTGAACCCTTGCCAAATGCAGTTAAATATGAATTGAGAAAGATAAACTTTGCTCACCCAAATAGCTTCAACAGAAGTAGGTTCTTAACTACCTACTTTAAATTAAAGTATTCATATTAAAGTCAAACTTTTATATTTAGTAAAAACAACAACAAGTACCTATATTTATTAAGTATTTCACCTCTCCCAGTATTTACATCATTTTATATCGTCAAAACGAAGGTTAATAATGAAAACATTATCCAAATATATAGCCCCTAACGACAGCTACCTATTGCTTTTTATCACCTAAACACACACACGAGAATAACAAAATGATGTTAGCATACCATAAAATAAAAGTTAAGGCGCGAAAAGGTGCACATACACATGAATCACGAATCTGGACGCGGGCTTATGCGCACGCACGTTTCTTGAATCTCATTTTCACTTACAACACCACTGACATAGATATGAGTAGATTCTGCAAGTCACTCTAAATTGTTTTCACAATTTACAGTGGCAAGTAGTAAGTAGGCCAACTCTCACCGTGGCAGGCGACTTAACTCTACGTACATTATATTCCTCTGTGGCTACTAAACTTACAGACGTGTAAACCACTCAAACAATTAGCGAACTCTGGCTTGAGATACTTAAGATACTGTCCCTTTCAAACCAATGACAGAATGCGCGCTCTGTCCTTTTCTAGCATGGGGCTGTTTCAAGCCGATTTCATATATTTTTGCATATATCTCAATGTATACAAAAAGTATTGAAAAACAGAGTTGATTATGATGTTCTTCATAATTATACGGTGATTTCGATATAACATTTGCTGTTTCTAAGCTCATAGAAATGTCACAGTTGTTCAAATTCGGCATTGAGACGCCAGATTTTCATGATATTTCTGATGATTTCCTGGTGTAATCATAGTATTTTTAGATTATATCTATGAATCTAGTTGTTCTCCATATTTTAGAGAAGCTAACCATATATAGATTTATTGAAAATTCAACTATTAACTATACTAACAAAGTCAAATGCCGGACCGTGTTTAGCCCGATTTAGAGTACTTCCCTCCTTAATTACCTAAATGGTTTATCAGTCGTCTGCTTGTTCTGCGTCTAGTCGCTAATGCGCGATAGTTTCTACGTGTCTGTCAAGAATAAAAATACTAACCGAAAATAAAATATTTATCTATTTAAAAAAGTACAACAAAAACTCAGTTGAAGAAATTGTATAAGGTTGTACAAGTCACAAAACTGTACCAACCATTAACTCTTAAACTAAGCAGGCTTGTATGATAGGATAATACAGGTTGTTCAACATAGTAATCCTACCAAATAAATTATTTTCATGCCTGCTTTTATACTGAGTAGGTACCTACTTTAACTTCTGATGAAGTGTGAAGAAGTTACGTAGTGTCTTCTCCTATGTAGATCTGTGTACACGACCCTTCCTTAGAAAAATCCGCTTGAAAGAAAATGTTAGCGCTTTATCCGCTTTATTCGCAATAACCGACGAATTGTGGCAATGTCTTTTGCTTTGCTTGTATTTACATGATTTGCTTATCATAAAAAGTAATGATGGGTTATAATGTAATAAATATTCTCGTTTTGCTTAGACGATTTAAAATAAATGTTTTACTTCGTAGATACTTTTCGTTTACATTTGGGATGATGTTAATTATACTTGAATATAATGAATCAACTTAATTTGATACAAATAAGAATCAATATCGATTTTTATTCATGTGAAAGCATTATTAGATGTTATTAAACTGACTTAAATTTCTAGTTAGCTGGCCATCTTAGTTACCTCAGCGCATTTATAACATTTATTATCAAAGGTTATTCAATTCATTTATGTTAGTACCTATTATTATACCAGTAGTAGTAAGTATATGATTTCATTATTATTGTGGGTCCTTGTGTAGGTGGGTGTTTATTTATTATCTATAGAGAAAAGGGGCTTAAATATGATTATTTACTTGAGTCTGAGTATTATTAGTCTAGGTACCTTTGTAAGATAAATAAAATGAAATCATTTCTACGTATGTACTCTAGATATTATTATTACTACCAATTTGATTACCATGTTCAGTTTCTAGAAACAATTGAGCTAATTCTGTTAAATGATTTTTCTTTCTAGTCTAGACTGAAAGATAGACTCTATAGTACTTAGAACAAGCTTACCTAGAACTTGAGTTACTTTTTCCGCGAAAAATTATCTCATGCCAGAAAACTCATTTTGACGCGAGTAAAACCTCGGTTCAAAAGCTCGTCTCTAAATACACAAAAGCAAATAATCTCGTAATGTTTCATCGTGGGTGTCAGCAGACTGATCGAAGACCGAACATTTAGGCGCAGGTGCCTCGGCGATAAACCTCTCGGCAATAATGTCCTGGCCTGAAAAGGCTGTCCAACAATGATTGATGCTGGCTCATTCGCTGAACAAATAAAAGCAATTCCAATTTCCAGGCGATGAAGTATTCGATTTGTTTAGTCGCTCTAAACAATTTGTTGTCTTTGCAGGACTGAGCTCTCAGGATGAAAATATTGATGTCTACATAACAATATAAAGAGCGCATAATAATTATGATACTTATTTTTGTTACTATTACCCGAAACAAAACTCGTGTTGCGTAGGTACATTCATAATAATGAAATTAGGTACCATTTGCGAAATTAATGACAACTGTTCTTAGCTGAAGGAGGTTAAATATCATACGAGTAAGTACTTAGAAAATGTTATAAGGCGTAACCAGACAGAATATTCATTATTCACGTAAACTAAAATATAACAAAACATTTAAAAATAAACAGAGTTTTTTTTTTATTAATATTAACTTGTGTAAAACTAGTAGCGACATAAACACGATTAGGTAGTCTTGAATTTCGTCTAAAGTAAACCTATAAAAATAATACACTTACATAAAGTAAATGAACAAATATATACAATATATAGGATTAAAAGAAATATCTTTATCCAAAAATAAGTACGGTAAAATCTGAGCAACAAGCAATGTAAGATGACCCCTCGCCCACCCTCTATCAAAGACAGATAAATAGCTTCTGTCAACAAAATAAATGCGAAGATCACCTTACCGAAGCGAAACATACATTTAAGATGCTGGGATTTCACAAGGCGACAGAATGTCATTTATTTATGACAAAAGTTCTTTCATTTACAAAGAAGATTTTTAAATGGTCACCAAAACTAAAGGTAGCTACATAGCTCTTAATTTTTATAAAATTGGGGTATATAAACGCGCCTGACATAAATAGCATAGCAATAAAGTTATCAGACAGATATGAATCCCAGAGTCCTATTATTCCTACACTCCATTCATTATTTTATATAAATAGTAATATATTTATAACCTAACAGAAGTTGGAAAATTTAATGGTAAGAAAAGAAGTCTTTTGTAGACCTGCTACGGCGTAGCAAGCGTAGCTGAGCGTAGCAAATAAAGCCACTACTATGCTACGAAGAGAAGAGATGGTACACATAAAATATTCAAAACTTATTTAAATAATCATTCTAAGTAGAACTTTCTGAAATCGGTTATTATTAAATGAATGCCTATTAGAAATAAAATCAATTATACAGGGTGTAGAAAAAAGTACTGCGTTCCTTTAAACCACATGTTCTACTGATTGTGATGACTGTTGAAAAAAAGATGCTCTCCGGGATCTGCAGTTTTGTATGGACAAGGCAAATTTTTATTTCGAGCTAAAAATTTTGTGCTTTGGGAAAGTTGTTTGGTATCATCAGTAGAACAAGTGGTTTAAAGGAACGCAGTACTTTTTTTTACACCCTGTATTATGACCTACACAGCATAGAAAACAGGGACACTAGGTTAAAACAGAGTAGATCTTTTAGGTCATAAAATTAAACAATTTAGATTACAAGAGCTTTGACTAATTTGAGATCACAGTTTAATTAACCATAACCTAATACAGTTGAATCAAGAGGCATAATTTGTATAAATAGTCTATGATTGTAATTGTTATCTTTGAAGTAACAAATTCGTGAACTAAATAAATTTCTGGAAAGCTTATGGTTTCATTCGCTGCGCTGTTATCAAACTGAAAAAAAGCCGGCTGATGTGCAAAATGAAAATGATAAACAATTTAAAAACTTTCAACAAATTACATTATAGTTTCAGTAATATTTATAACAATAACCCAATTCAAATTGTAATGCAAAAAATCGGCCAAGTGCGAGTCGGACTCGCGCATGAAGGACTCCGTACCATTATCTATACCAAAACGACAAAATATCACTTTTGTTGTATGGAAGCCCCCCATAAATATTTATTAAAATCTTTTTTAGTATTTTTTGTTATAGTGGCAACAAAAATACATCATCTGCGAAAATTTCAACTGTCTATCATGACATACGTCCTGGTGACAGACGGACGGACAGCGAAGTCTTAGTAATCATCATCATCATCATCATTACTCAGAAGACAAATCCCCTTTGGGTACGGAACCCTAATAATGGATATTGCGGCGACTAAGCCCAGGATAAATCCAAAGATATAAGAGCATTAATTTAAGGCGAAATCGTTAAAGGTTAAATTAATATTAAGCATGCATAATATATTAACTTTCAATATTAGTTCTGAAGTAACACGTGATACGTGAAGGAATCGGGTGTAACAAAAACTCTGTTTTAATTATGGAGAAGTACATAATATTAACTGAAAAAGCTCTCTGCTTGTCCATATGGTTTTTCCTAATTAATAGTCCTACTAGCCACGCGTGTCAGGTGGGATTGCAAACCCATTTCAAGATGGTAATCATATAGAGCGCTGCGCTGCCCGTTCCTTGTATTTATTTTCAGATCGGCAAATAGTACTTTTTGAGACTCATAAAAAAAGATTTTTAAAAAACTTTTATTATTTTTGTTAGAGCTTCATTTGTTTTGAGTGATCCATGTTTCTTTATCTTTTGTTTTTGTAGCTAAATTCTATATCTTTTTTAAGCAAAGCTGCTTTATTACACCCTGTACATTCCCGCTGAGATTGAAACGCCCACCTGTTGCCCTACTAACTCTTACGGCCATATAATACTGCACACTGACGGAACTGGCCGGTACTGTGACGTCAGACCTACTCGTGCGAACGCCCAATAAAGACATCCGAATGCTAAACAATACAAGAAGATAAATGAAAGAATGTTAAAGATTTTTCTTTATGCAGTTTTTGAATGAAAGTACGACCAATGAATCTTGATGTCTAAGTTCTTAAACCGCCCAATAAGTCGCCGCTACAACATGGTTTGTGGTGTAGTGATCACTATCAAAAGCGACGATTTTACATTTGATACTTTAACGAATTGAAAAGTGAAAAAATCAACGAACGTCTATGGAACACTGAACGTCTCTTGTGAAAAAATAATATTTCCATATAAATTATCCCCGTCAATGCCTTGCAACGACAGGTTATCATATTTTATTTTCCTAATTTTCTGCCCTCTTGGCAAAAGTTAATAAAAAATGTGGTTGACAGCAACCTTGACACATCGGAACCTGTCTGTTACACCCTGTATTTCATTAGGGGTTGTTTTTAGGTCGCGAAAGTGGGTTAGTGGCCATCTCGCCGCCCCGCGCTGTTTTGCGTATTCAGGCTCTAGTTGGCACTCCAAATTCACTCCATTTTTTCGATCTTAACTGCTGACTTAAGACTCATCAGCAAAGCTAGCGCAACTTCGTAAATTACATAAATGTTTTAGCAAATATTCGATGATACTATTTGTTTATTAAACTTATTATTTTAAAATAATAGTTGGAGCAAGGAGGCTAAAACTTATATCAAATAAATTGGCTGTCGTTTAAGCGAGATGTGAATGTGACCCTCGCTCCGGATCATTCTTGGTGCAAAGACGGTCCATAGTGTCAATTGCCATTTAACGCGGAAATCTGCGAGTGAAATGGGCCTACGCGCCGGGAATAAAATGGGGCAGTATATTTGACTGAAATTCTTTAGTTTTAAGATTTCTTTATCTTTGAAAAAAAAAATATGACAATTTCCCAATTACTTACATCATTGTTTTTTATGCCTTTTTGGTAGTCATGCTTTTTATCGAAAAGGCGCTATAATCGCGGCATGAATGGTGTTAATTCCTGATTGCCGCGCTCCGTTTCGCTTTCCAATTTCCTCATCAGGAGGCTTTCATCAACAACCTAAAAAAGGCGGTAATTGTCCCTAATTTCCCTTCTGTTCCTGTATTGCAGAGAAGGGCCGATCTTTGATATTTACGCAACGACCGAGATAAATTAATAAATTGCTTTCACGCTGATCTGGGAGCGATAAAATGCAAAAAGTGACTTTTGTTTGCCTAAAACATTTCTCTGCAGGGTTTTGGTATATTTTCTGGCTGAATTCGTTTCCCCGTCGACTCTGTCTTTGTGAAAATGGTATAAATTTTCCAAAATTTTCAAATAACGATTAATAATTTTATCACAGTCATTGAAAAAAAAAAATATTTTCTCGTAATGAATTGTATGGTAATCTCATTAATAGTACTTCACTGCGTTTTGTCTTATGAGCAATCTGTTTAAGTAATGTTGAACATTGTGTCCGTAGCCACTATATCCAGTAAATCAACATTTTTTGTTCGAAGGACTCCGACAAAATTGCTCGGTCACCCTGCAAAATTGCAGCGATGGAGGAATTCTGTCGAGGACAACTTCCACGTAGCACGGGTAACTACTATTCGAAATAGCACGAAGCGACAAAAAAGTTGCAAAAAGGCAGGGAAAGTAAAATATTGCAGCTACTTATGGCAAAAAAATATGCCTAAATTAATACGGTAATTTAGGTTAACTCACATTACCATTGGGTTTGGCATATAATTATTATAGGAATATGTATTATGTACTTATTTAAGTTTCTTGATCTCGAGTTTTATGGACACGGATATTTGCTTTAGTTTCTAAAGCAAAAGCCAGGACGTATTTATAAAATACTCGGCTACTCACTATGTTTTTAGTAGCTTCCATATTTGTTTTTTAGTCATGTTCTTCAGTACTACGTAGACGTCCTGAATCCTACCGTACTTATGAGCGGTTTATCCTCATATGATCGAATAAATCAATGTCTATTCTTCCTTAAAAAGGGCTTTTGATTTGGGTACTGTAACTCCTCATTGGAGTCAAGTCACGTATTTCGCAGGCGACGTTAGGAGACCCATCTTTCTTATTTCCAAACAGCCTGAAATAGGATTGACATACGGCTAACTAAGCCTGACCATACATTCCTGTTGTTGGATTTATTTCTATGGCGGATGGTTTATGGGTCGTCCTTTTCGGCGAAAAACAGTTTCTTTTTAAGAAAAGAGAAATAAATATTTACCAGAATCACATTTTTGCCCGTGAGGCGCCAGGTCAGATAAACACCCTACATCTCGTCGCAAGTGTCTAAAAACCCTATACTTCCTCTTCTCAATTCACTGCTGTTTTCAGTATCTTAGGCCCGTATTCTTAATCAGCTCTTGAGACTGACAGCGAATTTGAGTCCGTATCAGAAATGTTATTTCAGTACAAAACGGCCTGTCAAATCCGTACTTAATATTGCTGTCAATTTTGAGATCGCTTCATAAATACAAGCCTTGAAAACATACTAATTGGAGGAAAATTATGATTTTCTTGTATTTACATTACACATTGCAAGTGAGGGTGATAGAATACTTTATTTCTATTCGGTACACTGACTACACGCCATCAATCTAGGCTGAAAAGAACTTGGTGTATAATCCAGCCTTTAATGCCACAGCTTATAAAAAGAACCATTAATTTTCCACATTGTTCAGAGTAGTGATCGAGAACAACCATCAAAACCTGCCTCAGTCGGATTAAGGTTTAATTCGTTTTGTGTGAAGAGCTGAATAAGAGCTGAATAAAAGTAATAAATTCAGACTCTCTGAAAGGTTCCAACCTCAATAAATGTTCAATTTATTTCTATACGTTCCTTTTTACATAAATCTCATTAATTTCCGAACTAACCTAACCTCTAGGCCTTTAGGGACCTGGATAGAATTTTGTTACTTTAATCTGCAGAACATGAACATTATTTTAAAATTAAATAGTCCCACAAAATGGCTCCTATGGATATTGTTTCTTTTTAATTCTATAAAAGTTTGATCATTTCGTGTAGCTTAAATATTTCATTCTTCTGGTCGAGTTATCGTAAGAAACTAGATTATCATCATGGCGTCTTTTTGCATTGCGAGACTTGGTCCAAACGTCTATATTAGGTGAAAATGTGCAGCGCGGAGAATACGTCACCAAATTGCAACTGCGAAGCACCTGGCCAAACCCATTCCCACGTTATGAATGAATGTCCATTCCATTGTTTTTCCAAGCAACCATATTTATTTTACTTTTCATTTTGTTCAAAGTGTAGAGAAGAGAACGAGTATTAAGTCACGTAGCCAATAGTATAATGCATTAGCACTTAGAGCTATATAATGTAACTCGATGAGAAGTGTCGCTGTCGGTATACTTTTGAATCCTGCTGTGCCTCGTTGCGCTGAAATGAGCAGTTCCACCACGTTCTAAAAAAATATGTGCTAAAGTTATAAAGTTATAAACAGAAAAGAAATCTATACTATAATATTATAAAGAGAAAATATTTGTATTTTTGTGTGTGTGTGTGTATGTATGTTTGTAATGAATAAAGCGAGCGCTCGCCTTGTCTGACGAGCAAAAGCAATGCACCAGAATAGACTCTGTCGGACTAAGTCTTTACAACCATACAATTACAATACTTACAATACAATTTCTAAATAATACAATCAATATTCTATCTAATTACGTAGTGTGATCCGAGCCAACACTACAAGTTTTCACAGAACAAACTTAATCTAATTTTACACACCTCTGCATTATTATATCAACATAATGTATCAAGGAACTTGCGTTTAAAGAAAGAAAATAATCCCAAGGGATATAAAGTTGTATGGAAATCCTTAATAGCCCAAGGGTTATTATGAGATTTGAATTTGGAATGTCATGTGAACTACTAAGAAAATAATTTTCAGAAAAAATAATATGGCTGTGTGTGTATTAAAACTGTTGCCACACTCGCCTTCTGCGCCTCCCGGTGAGTGTAAAAAGGCTGTATGACTAGTTATCTGTATGTGCTCTTTGCTTTGTATAAATAAAATAAAAAACGCGGTTTGTTTTTACGGTTTTTGCAAAAGTTTTTCTTTCATTGATTTTGACTTCCATTTCGTAAATTGTCGAGTGAAATTAATATTTTGACTTCAGAAAGACATTGTGACTAGTATTTTATCGTATTTTGTTATTTATATTGAATATGTTAAATATGAACAACTCGTTTTTTGGAAAAATACGTAGGTAGTGGATTGTGAACGTGAAGTGTAGTTCAGTGAGTGTGAGTTGACTTTCGGATCTGTTGCTTCTGGTATGTTTTCAATATTTTATTTATCTATCAATATTACATGATCAGGTATATTTCTGAGCTTTATTATCTTACAGTCGCCTGCCACCGTCTAAGTAAATTGTGCAGTAGGTGTGTAAAATATAGTATGCTCCTCGGGAATAAATGTGTCTTCGCCTTGGGCAGACTTGAATCCCTCGCTACATTCAGGATTCTTGTCATAATTCCCTCGCTTCGCTCAGGAATTAAAGATTTAATTCCCTCGCTGCGCTCGGGAATTAATCCTAGAATCCTTCATTCCGCTCAGGATTCAATATGCTGCCCGTGACGTTAGACACTGCTTTATTCCCGCGTTGCATAATATACTATATTTGCTCTATGGTAACAATAAATTACTACAAAAATATTTGTATAGATGTAGGTAGGTTTATTGTGTAGAAAAAAATGTGGATCACAGTGGAATAAACTCCTAGAGTGCGGTTGTGATTGTTCAGTACGTTGCATTTTTCACTTCGCTCTTTAGTCAGCTATTTCTAGAAGATCCATTTCCTTTTAAATTCTTTCTACTTTCTAGATATTTCTTTTCTAGAAGTAATAATTGTTTTTCTTTATTTTATTACTTTGTGCGTAACAAATCTAATCTTCATCTGTTACATGATACTCGTAGATACTAGGAACTGGATTTTAGTAATAAATAATACCTAGGTATAACATAAACCGTATAAAGTTTCTTGGGATACTAAGGCCCGTATTTATAATTAGCTCTCAAGAGTGACAGCGAGTTTGAGTTTGTATCAGAAATGTCATTTCAGTACAAAACGATCTGTCAAATCCATACTTAATATTGCTCTCAATCTTGAGATCGCTTTATAAATACGACCCTAAGGTTAGAACCTATAATGCTGCGTCTTATTATAGTTTTACGCATCCCTTACAGTATATAATTACACCCAGTATATATTCTGTGCCCCAAGGTTTGAATAATATTTTAATTGGTTTAAGATTTCCGAGACAAATTAATTGATCCCAAAAGAGACAATATTCTAAGGCCCGTATTTATAATCAGCTCTCAAGACTGACAGCGAATTTGAGTTCGAATCAGAAATGTCATTTCAGTACAAAACGACCTGTCAAATCCATACTTAATATTGCACTCAATCTTGAGATCGCTTTATAAATACGAGCCTAAGTTCACTGTCCTAGGTATTGATAATTCTGGCTAGCATATTTCAAATTAATATTGCGTTAAAATTGTTACTAAAACTAAACTGAACTGGGAATTAACAGCTGTCTTTTCATTTTAGGATGCTCTTATTTGTTGTTTTAATTAAAAATAGTAACATGACGAACTTAAATTTCATCAATTTGTACCTTAGCCACGCTCGATTAAAATAAAATGTTGTATTTTATTACGTAAAAGCCTTGAATCTCATATTATAAACTCGCACTTTCCCTCATTTTGTAACCCCAGTACCTACGTCCGAACTAAACAAATCTCATTTATCTTTGCAGATACATTCATCGGTCGGGAGCAGTGATACGAGCACTTCCTGAGCAGCTGTGACCCGAGCAGAATGCGTTATCACTGCACACACTGCACCGCGCTATCGAGCAGTCGGTCTCCGAGCAATCAGTCGCGCGCGGGCCCCGACCGGTCCCCACCTAAACATGGAAACCAGAAATAAATACGGTGGAATATGTGTATGGTGCGGTTAAGATGGGTGACTTGCTGCCGAGTATACCGAAGAGTACATTTGCGAGTGAGGTGGAAGGGAACGGGACGTACGGGACTGATGCAGAACTAGCAGCTGTACAGCTCTTCAAGGATTACCCTGACGCGCTGCTGAGGTTTGCGTCCGTCTGCTGCGTGCTGTTCATGCTGGTTGGCATTCCTGGGAACCTCATCACTATAGTCGCTTTGGCGCGCTGTAAGAAGGTAAATAAATTTCACTCTACTGTTGCAACTGGTAGGCCTTAAATGTAGAAATAGCATATATAATGTAGTTGTAGAAGATTTATTTTTGATGATCAATGATAAATGACAATCACTTTTGAGCTATTTTATCTGATGATCTTTTTCAGGTGAAAGCTTTAGTTAGTTTGGTTTTAGTTTAGTTTAATACAATTTAGAAGAATTTAAGTCAAGATCTCGTTAATTTCATCCATTGATTTCATCACTTGAGTGACTGTCAAAAGTTTATCTCCTATAAGTTATAATGATAAATACGTTATTAAATATTTCAACAATGGTATGTCAAAGAGGCCTTAGTAAAAGAAATAGGTTAGTAGATGTGAGTAAATAAAATTATGTCATAAATAAATTGTTGCAATAATAAACGTAAAATAAAATTGTTAAGTACAAGCAATAATTCGCGTAATGTTAGGAAAGTTTTTCCACAATTCTGAATGTCAGTCACGTTTTTAATTAAATCGCAGTTATTGGATGCTTGCCAAATACGGGAATAATATCACGACCATCTCGTAAATTAAAATGTATTCGATGTATATGCTTGAATCAAATATGAAAGCTAAATAAGAAAATATGTAAGCTTGGATTTTTTTTTGTCTATTAAGTACCTACCTGCCTATAGGTAGGTATCTGGTACTGCCATACTGGAAGGAGCGATAAAAAATCTAGAATGAAAAGGGTACTTGATTTCTCTTGCATACTGTAAAAACAATGGTGGAATGCAATATATAGGCGGTGGGCTGACCTGTCATTACAGTATTACACAATATTATCAAATGCTCTTCTTTGTCACTCGTAGCCAACCATTGATGCTTTGCCTACTCCATTAAAAATAAAGGCGTCATTTTTTTGGTGGTTTCAAAGGTCGTTTATTGTTTTATCGAATCAAACGAAATAAACCAGACGTTTTTGGAGCTAATAAAAATATATTAATATGTTGAAATTTATTGTAGGCGATATTCATATTGTCTGTCCAAATTTTAAGTTACGACTTTGATAAGGCAAAACAAATATATTGATCATTAGGTAATAGTCTTTGCCCGGCCACAGAATAATAAATAGTATCTAACCGGCGCCGCACTGATAACAAATCTCATACCTATTTATTTTATCAATGAGCTTTAGTAGTACACGTCCTATCTTCACTCGTGTGATTTCAACTTGCAATCTCTTAATGTTATTTTTATTTGTTTTGTGACTACTTAATCTTTTTTATTCTGATTCCATTGAGGGACTATTTGGAGTAGAAAATAATAACTAAACAAAAAAAAAATCTAAGGCCTAAAGGAGCTTAGACTTAATCTTAGAGCGTCAAATTGTCTTGAAGTCTCGTCAAAGAGTCAATCCGGAAAGTGGCGGAAAATTTGTAGATAATATCTTCCGCATAACGACAAATTGTCTCTTATATTTATTACTTAGCTACTTTATGATTAATATTAGTATGTAATGTACCTATCTATGTAAATGTAAACTGATTTGACTCAGTATTTCCAATAGGACATTTCGCTGTCAAAATGTCCATGTTTTTATCAGTTGAATCATTGATGTTGGACCGGATAAACAATACATAAATCAGCAATTTGAAAGCAAATTATTATAATACCAACTGCGAAGCATCCATTATTAATAATAAAGTTATATCTCCGTCATAATGGACTGTCTGTTAGTAGAACAATTAAGTTTGCTTAGATAATGAGAATTAATCGATTCCCGAAACAAAAGCCACCATTTATGATTATTATCTGTTTGTCAGCCTCGAGGACTTTATGTTTATCGGTTCGTTAAGAGCACGACTTAACTAAATCTTGACTAATATTCACTGACCTCTATTATTCTAATATTATTGCCGTCTCTCTCTGTTCTCTCGTGATAGAACACGACTAGTATAGCATACTAAGTAGTTAAGTCGTGAATTTTGCAACTACGAATTGCAAACAATAACTAGATTTATGAGTGGAAATCCAATATTTTCCCGCAAAAAGTGGGATGATTTTAGAAAGAAAGATTTTAGTGTTAGGTTTTCGGTCTTACGCCTAAATTTCAATACACTGAAACCCTCGTCTCCTACAATACTTATGCCCTGAAGAAGCAGCTGGAACTCTCAGTGTTTTTCTTTCGCTCCCAATCAAACAAGTCATATTTTGTCTACTCTTTCATTTCTTTTTGATCTTATTGTTTTTAGACTTATTGGTAGTAAGTTTGCTTACAATACAACAAAATTTAAATAGTTTCACGTGACTACTCTGCAAAATTTCAATGAATAAGTATTTTCAAAAATCTGCGCACTCATTTACAATCTTCCAAATGAAATGTATCTTCATCCAAAGTAATAAAAAGAATTTATCTTTATATTTATGAATGAATCATTCCATTGTGATACTATCTTTTGAAATTCCTGAGCAGCGAGATGATTTATTCAATATTCTTGATAAATGGCGTTGATATATGAGTCTCTTTTAGCGTAGGTCAGTACACGCTTAACGGGAATATCATTGAGAAACCGATGAATGAGTTGCAATTCGCACTTATACAGGGTGTTAATTTAATTAAGTGCCATAGCTTAGTTAGAGGGTGTTTCAGTAACGTTAAAGGAGCCTATAAAAATATTAAAAAAAAAAACAACTTAAAAAATAAAAAAACAAAAGTTGGTAGGTATTTATAATGATTCCCAGAGCTGCGTCTACCTATCGCGCTACAACCATCCCACGCGACGCGCGAGTCGCATCGGCCAGTGATAGCGACTCGCGCGGGCTCGGTTATAGTGCGAGAGCCAGACGCAGCTCTTAAAATCATAATAAATACTGGCTTTTGGTTTTTGATTTATTGAGTTGTTTTTTTTTTATATTTTTATGGGCTCCTTTAACGTTACTGAAACACCCCCTATGGCACTCAATTAAATTAACACCCTGTATAGAGTCTAATATAAATTGAGTTTATTATACTGAATTATTGTTGGGCAAAGCTTTCTCTTTCTTTCCCCGAATTCCTGTTATGCAGCTTTTTCCAACAAGTTTGAATTAAATTGTAATAGAGCATCACAGCCAAAGCCAATCTTCGAGCTTGACGTTCATATATGGGATCCAGTCAGAACCTTAACCATCACATCTCATTGGATGGATTTGAGAAACGTGGGACTAAATAGATCCACTTATGTATGCATTGTACCTGTGATTTGAGTTTTGGAGCAGACGGAAGGTGTTCTTGATGAGATCGAACATTCGGCAGTTTTAATTTACAGTGGCATCAAACTAAACTTGTGTTTTGCAACAACGTCTATAATCCCCTCGTTTTGATCAAATGGTATTTAATAAGTGCCTATACCTATGCAAAGTTTAAAAATTCACGGAACTTGGTGTTTAAAAGCCACGTCTAAAGCTTTTTTAACTCAGTTTGATAAATTATATATCAGTAACATAAGAACTCTATGATAAAGACTCTATAATTTGTACAAGTTAGATGATTAATTTATCCAGCACGATTCCAATAAAAAAAGGATAAAACGGTTCTTAAATATTCTAGTTAAAAGGTAGGTACTTGGACTTTTAAATCACTAACAACATAGCCCTGCTATCGAGACAGGCTGGTTAAAATTGTCTCGAGTGCAAATTAGTTAAATCTTTGTTATTTCAAAGTATTTTAATGGATGTTTCATTCTAAAGCGGAGATTGTATTTTAGCAATTTTAGTACCAACCTGTTTTGTCTCAAAGGGTTGTAAAACTGGAGGTAGAGATTTATATTAATGTCTGTCTCCCTCTTTTTTCTCTGGGTTTTTGCACATCTTCTTGAACTATTGTACAGCAGCACTAAGTAATTTCGTTTTTACAAAATATAGTCAACTTGATATAGGTATGGTAAGTACTCATAGTTTTAAACCCAAAACGGCTCGTTAGCAAAATAATAGAAAATACCTAGATCAGAATTTTTACACAGCAATTTGCAAATTTCTTTTTGCTGCGGAACAAAATCAGTGTGGGTTTGCGTCTCACTCGTGAGAAATTGTGAACATAAAACATTTCTGTGAACAACTGAAAAAAGTAATGCTAAATAAGTAGGTAAGGTAGACAGACATTAATATAAATCTCTACCTCCAGTTTTACAACCCTTTGAGACAAAACAGGTTGGTACTAAAATTGCTAAAATACAATCTCCGCTTTAGAATGAAACATCCATTAAAATACTTTGAAATAACAAAGATTTAACTAATTTGCACTCGAGACAATTTTAACCAGCCTGTCTCGATAGCAGGGCTATGTTGTTAGTGATTTAAAAGTCCAAGTACCTACCTTTTAACTAGAATATTTAAGAACCGTTTTATCCTTTTTTTATTGGAATCGTGCTGGATAAATTAATCATCTAACTTGTACAAATTATAGAGTCTTTATCATAGAGTTCTTATGTTACTGATATATAATTTATCAAACTGAGTTAAAAAAGCTTTAGACGTGGCTTTAAACACCAAGTTCCGTGAATTTTTAAACTTTGCATAGGTATAGGCACTTATTAAATACCATTTGATCAAAACGAGGGGATTATAGACGTTGTTGCAAAACACAAGTTTAGTTTGATGCCACTGTAAATTAAAACTGCCGAATGTTCGATCTCATCAAGAACACCTTCCGTCTGCTCCAAAACTCAAATCACAGGTACAATGCATACATAAGTGGATCTATTTAGTCCCACGTTTCTCAAATCCATCCAATGAGATGTGATGGTTAAGGTTCTGACTGGATCCCATATATGAACGTCAAGCTCGAAGATTGGCTTTGGCTGTGATGCTCTATTACAATTTAATTCAAACTTGTTGGAAAAAGCTGCATAACAGGAATTCGGGGAAAGAAAGAGAAAGCTTTGCCCAACAATAATTCAGTATAATAAACTCAATTTATATTAGACTCTATACAGGGTGTTAATTTAATTGAGTGCCATAGGGGGTGTTTCAGTAACGTTAAAGGAGCCCATAAAAATATAAAAAAAAAACAACTCAATAAATCAAAAACCAAAAGCCAGTATTTATTATGATTTTAAGAGCTGCGTCTGGCTCTCGCACTATAACCGAGCCCGCGCGAGTCGCTATCACTGGCCGATGCGACTCGCGCGTCGCGTGGGATGGTTGTAGCGCGATAGGTAGACGCAGCTCTGGGAATCATTATAAATACCTACCAACTTTTGTTTTTTTATTTTTTAAGTTGTTTTTTTTTTTAATATTTTTATAGGCTCCTTTAACGTTACTGAAACACCCTCTAACTAAGCTATGGCACTTAATTAAATTAACACCCTGTATAAGTGCGAATTGCAACTCATTCATCGGTTTCTCAATGATATTCCCGTTAAGCGTGTACTGACCTACGCTAAAAGAGACTCATATATCAACGCCATTTATCAAGAATATTGAATAAATCATCTCGCTGCTCAGGAATTTCAAAAGATAGTATCACAATGGAATGATTCATTCATAAATATAAAGATAAATTCTTTTTATTACTTTGGATGAAGATACATTTCATTTGGAAGATTGTAAATGAGTGCGCAGATTTTTGAAAATACTTATTCATTGAAATTTTGCAGAGTAGTCACGTGAAACTATTTAAATTTTGTTGTATTGTAAGCAAACTTACTACCAATAAGTCTAAAAACAATAAGATCAAAAAGAAATGAAAGAGTAGACAAAATATGACTTGTTTGATTGGGAGCGAAAGAAAAACACTGAGAGTTCCAGCTGCTTCTTCAGGGCATAAGTATTGTAGGAGACGAGGGTTTCAGTGTATTGAAATTTAGGCGTAAGACCGAAAACCTAACACTAAAATCTTTCTTTCTAAAATCATCCCACTTTTTGCGGGAAAATATTGGATTTCCACTCATAAATCTAGTTATTGTTTGCAATTCGTAGTTGCAAAATTCACGACTTAACTACTTAGTATGCTATACTAGTCGTGTTCTATCACGAGAGAACAGAGAGAGACGGCAATAATATTAGAATAATAGAGGTCAGTGAATATTAGTCAAGATTTAGTTAAGTCGTGCTCTTAACGAACCGATAAACATAAAGTCCTCGAGGCTGACAAACAGATAATAATCATAAATGGTGGCTTTTGTTTCGGGAATCGATTAATTCTCATTATCTAAGCAAACTTAATTGTTCTACTAACAGACAGTCCATTATGACGGAGATATAACTTTATTATTAATAATGGATGCTTCGCAGTTGGTATTATAATAATTTGCTTTCAAATTGCTGATTTATGTATTGTTTATCCGGTCCAACATCAATGATTCAACTGATAAAAACATGGACATTTTGACAGCGAAATGTCCTATTGGAAATACTGAGTCAAATCAGTTTACATTTACATAGATAGGTACATTACATACTAATATTAATCATAAAGTAGCTAAGTAATAAATATAAGAGACAATTTGTCGTTATGCGGAAGATATTATCTACAAATTTTCCGCCACTTTCCGGATTGACTCTTTGACGAGACTTCAAGACAATTTGACGCTCTAAGATTAAGTCTAAGCTCCTTTAGGCCTTAGATTTTTTTTTTGTTTAGTTATTATTTTCTACTCCAAATAGTCCCTCAATGGAATCAGAATAAAAAAGATTAAGTAGTCACAAAACAAATAAAAATAACATTAAGAGATTGCAAGTTGAAATCACACGAGTGAAGATAGGACGTGTACTACTAAAGCTCATTGATAAAATAAATAGGTATGAGATTTGTTATCAGTGCGGCGCCGGTTAGATACTATTTATTATTCTGTGGCCGGGCAAAGACTATTACCTAATGATCAATATATTTGTTTTGCCTTATCAAAGTCGTAACTTAAAATTTGGACAGACAATATGAATATCGCCTACAATAAATTTCAACATATTAATATATTTTTATTAGCTCCAAAAACGTCTGGTTTATTTCGTTTGATTCGATAAAACAATAAACGACCTTTGAAACCACCAAAAAAATGACGCCTTTATTTTTAATGGAGTAGGCAAAGCATCAATGGTTGGCTACGAGTGACAAAGAAGAGCATTTGATAATATTGTGTAATACTGTAATGACAGGTCAGCCCACCGCCTATATATTGCATTCCACCATTGT